>JAVJIF010008338.1:0-151908 GCA_038442645.1 Agave tequilana | reverse complement strand
CGAGGCCGCACCTCAAACAACAAGTTCGCACCCGAACTCGAAACAACGCGGACACACACGTCTGCCTCCTCAAAGTACAAGAAAGAACTCTTGGTGATCTAAACACTTTGATCACCAATAAAACTCTCACAAGAACACTCCTATAGAATGAATAGTCAATGGGTTGCTCAAGTGTTTGTGAGAAAACAGGATGAGAATGTGTGGAGGAAAACTCAAAGAATCACTTTTAATCACTCTTGATAAACTCTCCTTTTGATTGGAAATATTTGCTCTAAAAACAAGTGGAGAAAACCTCTTAAAGAGTTGGGAAACTGGTGAAAAATCCACTTGAAAATCTTTATCAAAACAGCCCCCAAATGCCCCACTTTATAGAGTCTGAAAAACTAGCCGTTGGGGTCTGTCAGGCCTGTCGGTCGACCATCCGGTCGACCGGCCAACGGTCATATTTCAGACCGTTGTGCCATCGGTCGACCGGTCGGTCGACCGAGCCAGGATACAGAGAGCAAGTCTCTCTGTCCGGTCGGCCGCTCGGACGACCGGGGCCTTTCCAGAGAGCAGAGCTCTCTGGACGGTCGACCGGGTCGGTCGGCTGGCCCTCCTGCCAGAACTGGCGTGCACGTCTGTGCACGTCGGTCGACCGCCCGTCGACCGGCTGAAGCCAGATCAGAAAACTTAGGGATTTGAAACTTGGTCTTTTTGGCTAAAAATAAAATCCCATAAAATACTGAAAAATCTACAAAAATAGTTTTACCAATATACTTTGATAAACAAACATGCTTGCACAAAATCAAGGCATGTTATAAAGATTTGGACTATTTTGTAAGTTGGAAAAATTGGCTCAAATGAAAATAGTATTTTCCAAAACTTATTTTTCCAAACTTGTTTTCCAAAACTTCACCAAATACAAAAACAAGATATTTAACTACTTTTAAAGCATAGTGTGTATGGATATGATCCACTACACAAACATGGTGAAATATTTATGTTTTTGACATTAAGCTTTAAACTTGGTTTTGGTTAAAACATGTATATAAGAAATACCAAAAACCAAACATGTATTTTTCTAAAATTGAAAATATTTTGTAAAAATAAAACTATCAAGAGTGTGTGTGTATAAGTACTTGAGCAATCCACCAACTACTCTTTCCTTTACATTTTATCTAAAACAAAATCTTCTAAAACAAACCTAGACTCAAGTCTTCATCTTCTTGAAGTCTTCACTTGAAGCCTTCTTGACTTGGTCCAAACACCGTGCTAGCTCCAAAACTTGACTTCAAATCCTTTGTTGAAGCTATGCACCTACTAAGATCTTGATCATAAATCTGTCACTAATTAACCACAAGATCATTAGTAAACATAACTACATGAGTTGATCATCATCAAACCTAGAGTGATGGGCCTTCGGGCCAACAACAGCACCAATATGTATTGGTTTCCAAATGAAATAGGAAATAGACCCATAAAGTCGATGCCCCAAACATTAAAGAGTTCTATTTCTAGAATTAGATTGAGGGGCATCATATCTCGTTTTGAGATCTTTCCTACTATCTGGCATTTAGGGCACGTCTTGCAAAAATTCATAAGCATCTTTTAACAAAGTGGGCCAATAGAACCCACTTTGTAGCACTTTTTCAGCAGTCTTGCGGGGACCAAAGTGTCCACCACATGCAAGTTCATGATAAAAGGATAGAACACTCTTAACCTCCTCATCGGAAATACATCTCCTAATAATTTGGTCAGAACAATACTTAAAAGATACGGTTCCTCCCAAAAGAAATACTGGACTTGGGATAAGAACCGGTATATATCCATTTTGGACCAATGAGATAGAGTTTGATTTGTGACTAAGTAATTCACTATATCAGCAAACTAAGGTTCCCTAAAGATAGCTAAGAGATTTTCATCAGGAAAATCCTCATTTATGGGTAATTCGTTGCATGGAGAATTAGGGATTCGTGAGAGATGGTCAGCAACGACATTTTCTACGCCTTTCTTGTCTCGAATCTCAAGATCGAATTCTTAAAGAAGGAGGATCCAACGAATGAGTCGAGCCTTGGAATCCTTCTTCATCATGAGGTACCTAAGCACAGAATGATCGGTGAAAATGGTGATTTTAGACCCTAGTAGGTAGGGACGAAATTTCTCTAAGGCAAACACTACTGCCAAGAATTCCTTCTCAGTAGTAGTGTAATTCAATTGAGCATCGTTGAGAGTCCTACTAGAGTAGTAAATCAAGTGCTGCTTGTTATCAATGCGTTGTCTTAGGACAGTGCCTATAGCAAAATCAGAAGCATTGCACATGATTTCGAAGGCTTAGACCAATCCGGTACAGATATGATTAGTACAGAAATAAGCTCTCTCTTAAGCTTCTCCCAAGAATTCATACATTCAGCATCGAAAGTGAAGGACACGTCCTTAGCTAACAGATTAGTCAAGGGCCTAACAATCTTGCTAAAATTCTTGATAAATCTTCGGTAAAAACCGGCGTGTCCTAAGAAGGATCTAATATCCTTCACGTATTTGAGCATGGGAAGCTTAGCAATAACCTCAATTTTGGCTCTATTCACTTCAATTCCTTTCTTGGAGATTTCATGACCCAAGACAATTCCATGTTTCACCATGAAGTGGCATTTCTCCCAGTTCAGTGTCAGATTTTTCTCAGCACAACGTTGGAGGACAAGTTCTAAATGGTGGAGACATTGAGTGAACGAATCTCCGTAGATGGAGAAATCATCCATGAAGATTTCTAAGAATCGTTCTACCATATCAGAAAAAAGACTCAACATGCAACGTTGAAACGTTGCTGGGGCATTGCATAAGCCGAAAGGCATTCGACGATAAGCAAATGTCCCAAATGTACATGTGAATGTAGTCTTTTCTTGGTCCTCAGGAGTAATAGGAATCTGATTATACCCTGAGTAACCGTCCAAGAAACAGTAATACTCGTGACCCGCCAAACGTTCAAGCATTTGATCAATGAAGGAAGTGGAAAATGGTCCTTATAAGTTGCAGCATTAAGCTTCCAATAGTTAATGCAAACTTGGATCTTCGTTGGAAGTCGAGTTTGGACCAACTCTTTGTTCTCATTTTCCACTACGGTGAAATCGGATTTCTTTGGAACCGCGTGGACAGGACTGACCCATTGGCTATCAGAAATAGGATAGATTATCCCATTGTCTAAGATTTTCACAATTTCAGCATGAACAGCCTCTTGCATTTTAAGGTTTAACCTACGCTGCGGGTCTCTTTTAGGTGTTGCATCTTCATTGAGATGAATGCGATGTTGAACTATGGTTGGACTCAATCCCTTTATATCAGTCATAGTCCAACCAATGGCTTCCCTATGTTTTATTAGAATTGCTTTAAGATCTTCTTCTTCCCCGTCATTTAAATGGGAGGCAATGATGACAGGAAAGGTCTCTTGTTCGCCTAAATAGACGTACTTGAGACGCGCAGATAAGGCTTTCAATTCTAAAGAGAAGAGAGGCTCACTGAAAGGATTAGTCAAATTTGTTGGCTCCATATTTGGTGAAATAGGGTTCGAGGACCAATTCACAGCTGACTCAATAACCTGATCAAGAGTAAAGTCGTCTGACTCTAACCCGAAGTCACACTCAGTTTCTAGCTCCAATTCTTCCCTATGTTCACTTGTTAAGTTCTCCATGCGGTTGATTTCAAATGTTTGGTCCTCAACATCACGGGATTGTTTTTCTAGGTTGAAGATATTGACTTCTCTAGTCATGCCCCCAAAGGTTAACCTAATGGACCCATTTCTACAATTGATGATGGCATTGGCAGTAGCAAGGAATGGTCGCCCTAGGATAACAGGAGTTTGAACCCTAGGATTGGACACAGGTTGTGTCTCTAGAACTATGAAATCAACGGGTTAAATAAACTCTCCGACCGGATAAGGACATCATTAATCTCCCCTTTTGAAACTTTTACTAAACGGTCAGCCAGTTTGATGGTGACTCAAGTTGGACTAAGATCGCCCAACCCGAGTTGTTGATAAACTGAGAATGGAAGCACGTTAATACTTGCCCCCAAATCAAGAAGTGCACGACTAATCTTGGCTTGTCCTATAGTGCAGGCAATGGTGGGACACCTGAATCCTTCTACTTGACAGGGATCAGACCCGATAGTAGCTCACTAATGTTAGTGGCTAAGAAGACCTTTTTGGGTACATTAGTCTTTCTCTTCTTGGTGCACATGTCCTTAAGAAACTTAGCATAGGACGGGACCTGTTGGATGGCATTAAGAAGTGGCACATTTATCTTCACATGATTGAAGATCTCAATTATCTTATCCATGTGTGGATTTTGCTTGTTATTTTTCAGCCTATTAGGAAATGGTACTATAGGCTGGTGCACCTGACTGGCTGACTTATCTTTTTCAAATTCGTCAAATTTAGAAGGATTGGGATTAGATGAGGTGGATGCTTAATTGTGGTTGTGCTGAATGGGATTAGATGGTATTGACACTTGATTATCAACTTTCTTTCTCGACCTCAATGTATAAACAGTATTACATTGATTCATTGATTGATCCTCAGCCAAATGAGCTTGTTGAGAATTCTTAGAATTCGTTATTGGCTGACTAGGTAAGGTACCCTTTTGTTTCTCATTCTGTGGAGTGGCTATTGGCTCATTTGAACCTCTAACCTCTGTATAGTTTGCATGAGAGAATCTTTGTTCTTCATGTATCTTTTCATATTTCTCTCAAAGTCAGTCATTCTCTTTTCTAGTTGAGGATTCTGGAAGGAAGATTGTGGAGCTTGGTTGGGAAAGTTTTGTTGATAGTTTGAAAAGTTAGGTGGATGGTTGGGAGAATTATTGCAAAAATTGGAAAAGTTGGGTTGATGATTGGAAGAATTATTGGCATGATGGAAGTGGCTTGCATGATTTGACCGTGAGTGATCATTGTTATTTTGGCTTCATGAGAAATTCGGGTGATTTCTCCAGCTAGGATTGTACATTGGTGCGTAAGGATTATTGTTCGATCTTGAAAAGGCCGCATTCATCGGTTCAGGGTATTGTTGCTGAGCCTGAAACACAGGACACTCCTCAAACACATGATTCATGGCTTGACAGTAAGTACAGCCCAGAGTTGAAAATTGGTTTGGGCTGACTTGATTGACAGGACTTGGTTCCTTAGTTTTTAAAGCTTTCAGTCTTCTTGCTAGGTTAGCTAACTTAGCCTCATTAGTTATGGCTGATTCAATAGAATGGAGATCTCCTTTTGAAGAGATGGAGTTTGAGTTCCTCGAGGTTTCACTAGTAGGTTCCCATTGGATGGTCGTTTCTGTTAGATTCTCATATAAATCCCATCCTTCATTTTCATCCTTCTGCAAGAATCCCCCTTGGCACATGCTTTCTAAGAGGGTCTTGATCGAATAGTCTAAACCATCATAAAGAATTTGATATTGTCGCCATTTCTCTATTCCATAATGAGGACATTGGACAAGGAGGTCTTTAAAGCGTTCAAAGTACCTCCAAAACGGTTCACTAGGTTCTTACTTGAATTGCATGATGTTCTTCCTAATGAGAGCAGTCTTATGAATTGAATAGAATTTCTTCAAGAAGACCTTGATGAAACCATCCCAAGATATGATAGAGCCGGCCGCTAAGCTGTAAAGCCATTTCTTGGCTAAGTCCTTAAAAGCGAAAGGGATAAATCTCAACCTAATAGCATCATCTACAAGGTGGAATTTTCATCATTAGACATACTTCCTCAAATTCTCTTATGAAGAAATAAGCATCTTCGGACTCTAAGTCATGAAACTTGGGAAGTGTGTTGATGAAGTGAGGCTTGAGCTCAAATTGTATTCACCAACCGATGGAAGTTGGATGCAAGATGGAAGTGAGGTTCTAATGGGATAGAACCTATCCTGCAAAGATGTTGGTTGAGCCAAAACCGGATCTGGTCTTGATTCAAACTTGGGTGGTGATGTGTTTCTAGTCAACCTAAATGAATTAGGGTCTCTTGACTACACTTGCATGCACAAACACAATCACAATCACAAACAAGTTTACTAATAGTCAACAAGAGTAATCAATCAAACTTAATCTAAGGTAACCTGACCTAGACAACTCCTAACTGGTTAATTATCCACAGGAGGTATAATGCAGACTTTGACCACAAGCTAATCAGCCAGGTCAGGGTAAGATTAGTGGGAGGTATCCGCGCAAAAGCGACGGGCCTAATTAAGCCAAACCACCAGCCTTCGGGTTTTCGCCCCTCAATCCCTTTCCTAGACACTGATTTGGCAGGAGTCAAATTATAACACCTTCCCCCTTAGGATAATCTCCTAGTGAGTTTGAGATGTCCTTAAGGCCAACGTCTATTAGATTTTACTTAGGCTTAGGTTGTGCGTGCTTGGAGATAGTTTGTGGGCTAAGAAAGGGTAATGACTTCCCCACCTTATCTTGATTTGGGTTTTGCCCTTAGAATTGATTGCGCAAAGTGTCCAAGATATAGAAAAGTAGCATTCAAAAGCAAATATCACCCAAGAATGTTTCCTAAACTATATGCTATGCATACGTACCTTGTCTCCAGCTATCTTCAACAGTAATTATAAAATAAACGTAATTAGACAAATGCCTAGAATGCAAGTCTAAACGCTTTTTTAGCAATTAACAATCACTCAGATTACTGTTGGATTAAAACAGGGATTGTAAATATCAGATATAGTAAGAATAATAACACACAAAAACTTTATTTTTGCAAGCAATATGCCCTGCAAAAAGAGTTTTTAGTAGTCCAACAAAAATTTCAACTTTTGCAACGCAATTTCTTGAAATTATGTTTCCTACTTTCGAGAGTAGGGGCACAAAATACCAAGTCTTCTCTTACAAAGCTTGAGTGCTAAATCTGAATCTTGACGTCCCTGAAATAAGACACCAAACTTGTTAAAAAACAAATACACCGTTCCCTCCCCGGCAACGGCACCAAATTTTGGTTGTAAATGAAAAAGCAATGAATTACCGTGTAGCTTTGGGCTAACGGGTCGTGTCCACGAGGAGGAATGCGATAGAAGCTTTTCGGTGTTTTTGTTAAGTAACAAAGAATGAAGTTGGTGTCTTTCTTTTAAGTTGAAAAAGAGAATGGAGAGAAGGGAGAGAAGGGAGATGATTAAAAGAAAATTTGTAAATTTAGAGAAGGTTTTGGAAAAGGTGATTTTTTATAAAGCTTGAAGAGTGATTTGTTATTTTTTAATATACGAAGAAGATCTGGGCTCACTATCTCAGTACTCAACGATGTGTTCTTCTCTTGAAGTCCTAAGTGCCTCAACTTGATCATAGGCAAAAACATAAGATTGAGTTTAGAAAGTTTTAAGCAAAGCACATAAGATAGTTTGGAAAAGTTAACTCTGTTCTTTACGAAATTGTCTTGAATTGAATATTAAATCATCAAGTAGTTCAAGTATGAGATAAAAATAAGTTCAAGAGACATTTTTAAAAGAAGTAGAAGTTTAAAAATCTAAACCCATCCTCATGTGCCTTCAAGAATACTTTCAACAAGAAAGGCTTAGTTTAGGCATGCAAATGATTCATTGGATCTTTTCATCAAAACCATTCAAAAAAAGAAGGATCAGAGAGAGGAATAATAGTGAGCTCAGAAAACTAATTTAGCTACTTATGGAAGATGAAAAATAATGCAAGTAAATAAAGTAAGACATACTGTGAAATGGAGTAGAAGAAGAGAAAGCTTGATCCTTTAATTGATGTCACTTCAATCTTCATAATACAATCACTCAATTCCTCTCTCTCACTGGTATTTGAATTGAACTACAAATTACAAAACAGAGTTACAACTTCTATACTATCTAACAAAGAGCCTAAAACCTTAAAAATAAAGAGAAAAACTAAATCTAAGTTTCGGTCCCTTTTTTTGTACAAAACCCTGCCTTTTATAGGCAAAACCCCAAAGGGAAAAGAGTGAGGAGATAAGGAAGCAAACGCTCCCCTTATCTCCACCAACAAGCCGCGGATCCGCGGCTTGGGCCACAGATCCGCGGCCATGATGTAGCCAAGTGGCCACATCCTGGTAGAGATGCGGTTGGCGTGGGCTTAGACTCCCTTTTGTCTTGCTGGATTCACTGTTTCAACTCTTGGATTTGACAAAACGATCTTTGATTGTTGGCTTTAACCACTTGATTTGAGAAGATCCATTTCAACCGGTTTTCAACCTCTCTGATTTGCCAAGATCTGTCCTGATTTCTTGATTTCGAATTTATTCTGAAGTAAATCAGAATTTGATGGGCTTTTGGGCTCGTTTCTCTTTCCTATCCTTTAACAATGGGCCTGCATTTTATAAAAAAAAATAGGACTTATTAATATGATTTATTTAGATAATAAGCATGATAATGTGACAATATGTATGTAATATACGTAATCGATCACACCCCCACACTTATATTTTACTCGCCCTCGAGCAAAACATCAAACTAATCCTAATCAATTATTAGACCATTTTCGCAGGTTACTCGATTGCACTGAGCATGTGCAACAAGCCGTTAAACCTCTAGGTTACCCCTAGAGGATGAGTTTTGTCTCGTGAGGGTTTTTCAGTGGATTGCACCCACAAAATCCATAAAGAAAGAGAAAAAAATGTTAGTATTTTTTAAAAGCATTTTAAAAAGAGAAAATATTTGAAGTATATTTGTAAGAGTTCAAGTAATCTATAAGTTATAGGATTATCAAACTTTTCACCGAGCTCCCACAAGAACTCGAAATAACACGAACCCGCAAGTTCGCCTCCTCAAATACAATGATGAACACTTGGTGATCTCTACACTTTGATCACCACAAATACTCTCACAACAAAGATCCTATAGGATTAATATAGCAATAGAAAGCTCAAGTATGTGTGAGAAAAAATAGATAGAGTTGTGGTGAAAAGCTCAAGAAAACTCTTTTGAAAAACACTCTTGAAAACTCTCCTTTTGATATGGAAGAATTAGCTCTAAAAAAAGTGGAGAAAACCTCTACAAGAGATGGGAAAAACTAGCTTGAAAACCTACTCAAAATCTTGTGAAAAATAGCCCAAAACATCCCCAATTTCTAGACTCCCAAAAACTAGTTGTTGGGGTCAAAGTCAGTAGCAGATCCTGCTGTCGGTCGATCGGACAACGGTCATATTTTTTATCGTTGCAGTCTGTCGGTCGACCGCGTGGTCGATCATGTGTAGGCTTTGACCTACCGGTCGACCGCCCAGTCGACCGTGACCAGATCCAGAGAGCACAGCTCTCTGGACGGTCGACCACCCGGTCGACCGGGGCCAAATCCAGAGAGCAAAGCTATCTGGACGGTCGACCGTGCTGTCGACCGGCCCTCAAGCCAAACTAGCTGTGCACGTCTGTGCACATCGGTCGACCGTCCGGTCGACCGACTTCTGGCTCGGTCGACCGCCAGAAGACCTGGTCAGAAATCTTTTGGGAAAAAAAGCTTGTTTAAATAATCCTTATAAATTCTCATAAAATCACATAAAATCTACAAAAATAGGTTCATTGAAATACTTTGATATACAAACATGTTTGATCAAAAATCAACACATATTATAACATTTTGAATAATTTTTGAGATATAGAAATTGTCTTAAACAAAAATCCGTATTTTTTAAAATTCATCTTTAATTTGAAAAATAATTTTTTTTAAAACTTCTCCAAATACAAAACAAGATATTTTAAACACTTTTGAAGCTTAGTGTGTATGGATATGACCCAATACACATATTAGATGAAATATCTATGTTTTTGACAATAAGCTCTAAAATGGTTTTGTTAAATCTAAAACTCAAACACATGATATAGAAACATCAATAAGTTTTTCTAAACATTTGAACCAACAATATGCATGGATGAAATCCAAAACACATATAAACCATATAAACTTATTTTGATGAATTCTATTCATGAAACATAAAGATATATATTTTGAAGCTCAAAAACCAAAACGGTATTTTCTAAAATCAAAACTATTCTTATGAAAACACTATAAAAATTTTGTGTGTATATGAACTTGAGCAATCTACAACTAATCTATCCTTTACATTTTATCTAAAAATAAATCTTAACACTTACAAACATGACACAAGTCTTCTTGAAAATCTTCTCTTGAAAATCTCTTTCTCTTTCTTGACTTGGTCTAAACCTTGATCCATGAGGTAGACTCCTCTTGAGTACTTGATGCGATCTTGATGCGCGACCTCTTGAATCAACACGTGCTAGCTTCAAAACTTGACTTCAAATTCTTTGTTGAAGCTAAACACCTACTAAGATCTTGATCAAATATCTGAGACTAAATAAATACAAGATCATCAGTACTATAACTATATGAGTTAATCATCATCAAAACTAGAGCGATGGGCCTTTGGGCCAACATCTTCTTTGGTTATGAAGTACATATTGCCTGATTCTGTGGCTTTTCTTTGTCAGAGGAGGAAGAATCGTACCAAGTACTGAAAAGCCTTCTTCTTCTTCTTGAGTTTGTTAAATTTGTTGAAGTTGACTTTGAACTTGAGTAGTGGGCAATCCTTCTTCATATGACCTGGTTTATTCCATTTGAAACATAAAGTATTATCATTAGTTTTCTTATTTTTCTTAAACTTACCTTGTCTCAAAAATTTCTGAATTTTCTTGAGATCATTGCAATGTCATCATCTTCATTATCAAATTCTTCTGTGTCAGAAGATCGCATCAAGTACTCACCATCTATAATTGGGTGTATTCTTTTTCCAATGGCTACTAGAGAGTTTGTGATGTCGGTGGATCTAGTGATCATTTCTGCGATCTTTCTCATTCTCTTTCATTTGGAATAATTCAAACAGTGCACAAAAAAATAAATATAAATTCCTTAACTTTATTTGTGCCTTTGTGTGTTACCTGTAGAGTATGCCAAATTTGATAAACAGATGTGACTGTTGACACACGACTGAATTCCTCCTTGTTAAATGCATAGAATAGACCATTCATCGCCTTTGCATCTAGATTGACCGATTTCTTTTATCCGTCTGTCCATTAGTTGTAGCTTGTGCATGAATTTTCGTATGGTGCCTCAACGATGTTTCAAAGTTCATAGTTGATGGTTTACAAATAAATTTTTATTTGCACTTTCAATAGTTGTAGTTGGAACCATCGAATATGAGTAGCCTTAGCGTGGAATGTCCTTCTTTGAACTGTGATGATGGAAAGTTTGTTGCCAATTTCTTCAACCTTGCTCTGATACGAAGTGTAAGATCCTGGATATGATAATTTTAACACTAGAGGGGGTTGAATAGTATTTAATAAAAATTTAACAAGAAATGTTAGTAACTTGAAAAATGCAAATCACAGAAAATATAATAAAAGAGACAATTGCAAACACAAAGATTTTATCCTGGTACAATCTTCTTGACCTATATTTGTAGGTGCCCGGAAGGAGATTTAGGTGAGAAGGATCGGGTGTAAAATATTTCCTTGAATCAGTTGAAACAATTACAACCAGACTTTCCTTTCTTTCCGGTTACAAGGGAGGGAGGATGTTGAATCTTGAATCCCCCCTTTGTTTAATGCTGGGTTCTTCGTGTGGCGGTGGAGAGTGAATCTTGTTCTCCGTTGACCGGATGACTGTTTGGACCGTCGGGATCTTCTCTTCGGTCGGTAGAGAGAGTAACTCGGCTCTGTCTACCAAAACTCTAGAAGAGGAGCTAGGCAAAGAGCAGCTAGTACGCAGTAAGCTTGCTGAAGAGTCTTCTCTCCTTCTCTGTTGACGATGCCTTCGTCCGGTGATCGTGCGTGTCTCTCTCTACGCGTGTTGGATGCGTATGCCTGTATGTAGGTACGTCTCTCCCTGTGTGTCTGTGTGCCTTTGTTGATGCCAACAGGGCTATTTATAGAGGTCCCTGGGGATGAACGTGCCCCCTGAAAACGCTCCACAATGAGGGGCCACTTCCCGCTACATGTGCGGTGACTGGCCCCTTATTTCGGGTAGTTGCAACCGAGACGCGGGTGTCGAACCAACGCGCCTTGGTGCTGAGACGCGGTGTCAAGCCAACGCGTCATGGTGTTGAGACGCGGGTGTCAAGCCAACGCGTCATGGTGTTGAGACGCGGGTGTCGGGCCGACGCGCCTTGATGCTGAGACGCGGGCTTCGGGCCGACGCGCCTTGATGCTGAGACGCGGGCTTCGGGCCGACGCGCCTTGATGCTGAGACGCGGGCTTCGGGCCGACGCGCCTTGATGCTGAGACGCGGGTGTCGAGCCCACGCGTCCTGATGCTGAGACGCGGGTGTCGAGCCAACGCGTCTTGAGCTTGGATCTCTGCTTTTAAAGGCTTGTCTGTTTTTTAGACAGCCTACAGAACCCCCTCCAAAGTTTTCGATATTCCGCAGTTAAATGGGACGGATTTCGGAATACTTTGGATTTTAGCCGCGTTCGCCTTTATGACTGGACTATTAATGCTCCGGTTTGATCTTATTTGGAGTTGGTCTTTGTGAGTGTACTGTTGAACTCTTTGAAGCCATCAGAGTTGATCGTGTTGAGTGTCTAGATACACAGTCTAGACCTCCCCGATTGCTTTTAGTCTGTCACAGGTGCGCTTTTGGCCGGGAGCGGTTGGTTGTCTGTTTGCGCCAGTGTACTGTTGAACTGATTCGCAGAAGCTGAACGCAGGTTCCTTTTGAAAAGCAGAGATGAAACTGCTTTAAAGACGCGACTTACATGGGGTGCGTCTTTTTTGGCGATAAGAACGCGACTGATCTCCCATGAGGTAGACGCGATATTTGGCCAGACTGGAAGGACGCGAATTTCTTAGAGAGACGCGACCTTCCGAATGCATTCATGGAGAGGCTGACGTGGCATGTCCATCGAGGAGGTGCGTTCTTTGGGCGCGAATTCTGTGCCATGTCATGATTACGCCGCCAGCTGGCCTAGGGAACCGCGAAATTTCTCCTTTTGGCGCGCGGATTTCCTGGTTCATTAAATGAACTGCTCCACGTGTCGACTGCTGACTCGTGGCGACGCATGATCTTCTCCGTTCAGAAACGATTTTGTTACACGCGTCAAGCGGCGACTCGCTGCAGCGTCTACCGGGCCACACGCCGCGTATCTTCGCGAATCCCTGTGCCTATAAAAGGCAACAGTTGGAGAGATGCATCTTCTTCTCCGAACGCACTCGCTGAGAAAAAGAATTTCCTTCTCTGTTCATCTTCGAACTTGTTCATCTCCTTGCTCGGATTTCTGAACATCAATGGCACCCAAGACTAAGCCAACTGCATCGTCCTCAAAGGCGACCGTCGCCGAGGCCGAGAGGGGCGCTTCCTCCGCGCAAGAGGCTGTTTTCCGAGGTAAAATGCCTCTTCGGCGTGAGTTTCGCCATTAACACAAGTTCATAGAACCCTAAGAACCATTAACACAAAATCGTGTTTGATTCTCGGACGCAGTCCTTGAGATGATAACCGGGGCGCGGGTTTGATGATCCGACGCCAGTGAGCTCTGCACTTCGGATCCTTCACTTAGAATATTTCTAATTGTGAAGGTCTCTGGACGCGGTTTGCAGAACGCAGATTTGATCCTTGCGTTCTGTGCCGCGTTTTGGTGCCATCAGGCGCCGATTTTGATGAATTTGGCGTCTGAGTCCAAGTACTTAGAATTTCACAAGTCTTGGTTTGCAAAACGCGGATTTGATCCTTGCGTTCTGTGTCTTCAGCCGCCGATTTTGATGAATTTGGCGTCTGAATCCAAGTACTTAGGATTTTCATAAGTCTTGGTTTGCAGAACGCGGATTTGCAGGTCTGGACGCGGATTTAGACAATTCCTGCGTCTAGGATCTCTTCTGCGTTTGGACGCAGATTCGCAGGTCTGGACGTGAATTTAGACAATTCCTGCGTCCAGTATCTCTTCTGCGTCTAGGTTTTGAACACTTAGCATTTTTCCTTGCTTTTCGTAAAGCATCTGACTAAGTGTCCTTTTCTTTTGCAGTGCGACATATTCCTGGCTCGCTCGCCAAGATACGCCACTTTGGTCATGTAGGAGGCGCCGACCGGGGCTTGACCTTCGTGCAAAGAATGAGTGTCCCAGTGACTGCTGACCAGTCGCCAGATCGCAGGGAGAGGCTCTCCAATGTTGACAGGAGAACCTTCCGGGCGCTTATGACCGATGCCGCATTCAAAACGGATGATGGCGTCAGGCTGGAGAAGCCTGCCTTCTTCTTCGGAGATCGCATTCATGATGACGGCCGTCGCGTGTCTGGAAGAACTTACAAATGGCTCCGTCAGATAAAGGATGGAAGATTGTTTCTTCCGGATATGGAGAGGATGTTCCCGTTGTCCTACTTCCAACACATGTCCATCCCTCGGAAGATGGAATGGACATTTCCCAATGTGTCCCCGAAATCACCCTTGGTGACTTTGGCTTCCAGAAGGTAAACCGCCATGATAGTCATGACAGGTCAGCCGTCGGCCTGTTCCCCGCGTCGCGCAAGTCCGATGTTCCGGTCGGGGAGATACCACAGCTTGCCGCTACCTTCCTTAACTCGTTTATGGAAGCGGAGGGTGACTATCCTACTGAGTTCCGTGCGCATGGGTGGATCCATTCTACGGGAATATTTGGTGGGGCAGGATGGTGGGTTTTGTCCTCACCGATCTTAAAGAGCTGCTAGAGTGTGTGGGACTATACCCGGCGGTCAGGGCCGTACAGTGGGGTATCCCACCAAGCTCTCATAATTTCTTCGGAGTCCTGGAGCGATATGACTCTCTGACGGGGACATTCTTCACCCCGGTTGGAGAGATGGGCCTGGCACTGCACGAGCTGCATGAGGTCTCGGGGCTGGCGTCAGGGGACATTCCTTATGAGGAATATGTCCCTACCACTAAGGAGCTCCACTTTTTGGAAAAAGAGTTTCCCGCAATATATGAGACCTACTGGGAGGTGATGTGCCACTTCCACATCTGCGGCCAGATAACTGCCTGGAGGTCAGGAGGAGTCAAGCAGTTGTCTTGGGCTAGTTATCTGTTCAACAACGTTAACAATAAAGACCTCCCGATAACCCGACTGGCTCCCAGCTCTGATAGGGAAATTGAAGACAGGATCGACCAGGCTCCGAACAGCTTCTACACCACGGAGTCGAACGAGGACGGTTTCGACCCTGACCTGGTTTTTGAAAGCTTTCACCATCAAGCCCGGACTTCCATCTCTAGTCGAGCACTGTTGGCGGGCTTCTTGATGCTGTGGTTGAAGCGTTGTGTGGTGCCCACGCTGCCACACGAAGTTATTGTTGCCGACGTGGTGTACCCGGCGGTGCTCCTGGCTCATGGTAGCCCCATAGCTCTTCTTCCGGCCGTGGCGGCCGGTATTCAGAGTGGGCTACGGGCGTTAGCCAAGAATTTCTGCGAGCCCCCGAAGACTGTTGACTCCCATGGAAAGCCATATGTCGACTCAGAGGGGAATCCGAAGGTGAAGCGCCCTAACCCTCGGATTGAACTGCCTTACACGTACCTCATGGCTTGGTACGTGATGCATTGCCCTTCTTTGATGACGGCGGCGCGTGGGAGCACGGGTCATGTCCCATTTGTGCAGCGGCTGGAACGTTCGGAGTGGCGTGACACCTACCTGTATTATATTAGGAAGTGTCTTTCCTGCGCCACGAACTACCAGCTCAACCGCTGCTTTCCAGACGTTCCTGGTGCGGCTTTCGGGGAGTTGTTCGCTGATATCGCTGGTCGGGATAACTTCACACAACTGCCTGCGGGAGTCTTCTGGTGGTTGATCAACATCCGGCCGGGATATGTGATGTTCCGGCAAGGGACTTCATGCACCATCGAGCCATACATGCCGAACCGTTTTGCCCGACAGTTCGGCTACGATCAACTCTATGTCGGGAACCCCAATGCTCGGCTCGCCTTCGAAGGGAACCTGTTCGAGGGTGCTCGGGCCTGGTACTACAGTGTGGCTGGAGGGACGGGAGCAACATTTCGTCTACCCATCGAGACGCCCAAATGCCGCACGAGCTTTAGCTTCTGCACTTGGTACTTCCAAGCCAGCCAGACACCAGACCTTGTTCCGGAGTCTTCATGCCTTGAGAGCATCAATGCACATCTCGAGGCCAGGTCAGAGTCCGGTAAACATTCAAAGCTTATCGACCAGTATCTGAAGGCTCATAAGGAGGTCAGGAGACGATCGAGGAGGGAGCCACAAGCAGTGAGGGCGGAGCCGCTACCGACAAGGGCAGAGCCGCGAGCGACAAGGGCTGAGCCACCAGCAATGAGGGAGGAGCCGCGGGCAAGGAGGTCTAAACAGACGGTGAGCAAGCGTCGTCGACACTCTGCTTCTATTGCTGGGCCTGTCCCAAAGAAGGTTCGGAGGGACTTAACAGCCGAAGTCTCTCAATCTGAAGGCACCTCTACTGGAGTTGAGGCTCATCCTGAAGACGTCCTTGTCAGGGTTGAGGAACCGTCGGAAGATGAAGATTTCCCCACCCTAGTCCGTGCCCCTAGGTCACACCGCAAGACCGTGGAGGAGGGGGAGCTTGTTGACGAACTCACCGCTGGTGATGATGATGAGCGGCTTGAGGTCGACATAATGGGTGAAGAGGATGTTGAGATTCCGGGATTCTCAGCTCAGCCCGAGCTTCCTTCTGCTCATGAAGGGAGAGGTGAGGCACGGCAGCCGGGGTCTCCTAGCGTCTTCATTTCCAGTCCTAGGGCAGTTGACCCTAGTCCTACCACTGGGGTGATCGGAGGCAAGGCTCCTGTTGCGAAGCTTCCTCGCTTTGAGCTGTCGTCTTCTTCATTATCGGGGGAAAGCGCCTTTGATGACGAGGTCGACTATGGCGATGAACCCGCTCTTCCTGATCAGAGCAAATTCTTCCACATCTCGGAGGAGGAAATATATGGGGGCGAGCCATCGACTGCACCATCGCTGGCGATTATCCCTACTGAAGGTATTCTTTCCATCTTCTGTCTAATTTTCTCTTTGCATATTGAAGAGGATGTTCTAACATTCTTCTTTTATGCTGCAGGGCCAGCCGGAGACGCCGACGCTACAACCTCCTCGCGTATCGAGGAGATGGTGAAAGAGTTGACCCAGCCCGAGAGAATCGAGGCTTCAGAGGGGGCAACTGTTGAGATCGGGGAGCCTTCCATTTTGCCGGAAGGGGAAGCAACCACTGAGGTTGAGGAGGCTCTCACTCTGCCGGGCGAGGAGGTTACTGCTGAAGCCGAGGAGACTTCCGCTCCGCAGGATTCGACGTCTCTGGACCTCCAACCTGGTAAGGCAGCTCTGATGCTTTAAATGTTTCGCTTTTCTACCATTGTGGCTAACATCGCGATAACTTGCAGAGAGGACTGAGGGGGCTCAGGTAGAGAGTCCGACGGTCGGTACCCTTCCAGAAGGCCACACAGCTCAGGTCTCGATTGAGGTTTCTGAGGATGTTGCGCTAACTACTCCATCATTGGTCGTGGAGGTTCCTGCAGAGGTAGCACCTCCGGAAGCGCCATTGGCCAATCTTGCTCTTGCCGTATCGACGGCCAGCACGACTCTTGTGCGAGAAGATCCGCCTTATATCCCCTATCCTGTGACAGAAAAGGGGTCGGGAAGCTTCCCAGGTGGTGAAGACATAGGGGAACTGGCACGTCAGATGGTGCAACAATTCTTCGCTTCGATGGGATCATGTACGTGGGAGCAGCTCCTTCAAATTTGCCCAGAAGCTTCTCGAAAATATGGCCGTGAACATCGAATTAACGGGAGGACCCTCACTTGCCGAAGCATGTCTGCGGGTGGTGAAGCAACTGGGAGATGACCTGCACGAGCTGGAGTCTTTGGAAAATGCTGGCTCCTTTGATGAGGCCCAGGCCACCTTGACTAGGCTCCTAGCTGCTCAAGAACAAGAGCGACAGGAGGCGGAGGCACAAATTGCTGCAGAGGCCCGCAGCCTCGAATATTCCCAGGCTGAATGTCAAAGACTAACCGCCGATTCAAGGGAATCCGAGCTTACCATGCAGAGCACTGAGCAAGTCATCATCAGTGCTCGTGACACCATTGCCAAGGCTCGGGACACCATTGCCAAGGCGGAAGCTGTGCTTGCGTTCAATGAGAAGAAGCTCGTTACCATCAAAGAGGAGCTTGAGGAGCAACAAGCTGCTAAGGCGCGAGCTGAAGAGAGTCTGTCTCTACATTCTTCCAGGGTGGAATCTCTGCGAACGCAGCTGGCCGCAAGAAGTTTCTTATCTGAAGAGGAGCTGCGGGACCGGGCTATTATGGAAGCTGAAAGGACGCGCCAACACGAGATTCACCGCCTCAAGGAACAAATCCGTTCCTTGGCGAACCAGGACATTTAGCCTTCTTTTCTTTTTGTAAAGAAAAGGACACTCTATTTATCAAGAGTGTTTGTATCCACTTTTATCATTCTTTTGATATAAAAGTTTCGAAGTTTTTGGCTCCACCTTCTTTGCTTAGCTGCGGATGAACCCAACTTCTTGATCACTGGCTGTGAATACTAAACTTAGATAGGACTAAGTTCTTTTAATGAGACGCGGCGTCAGTCACCAGGCGAAACGCGGTTCTGAATAACGCGAATCTGTCTTGCTAAGAAAGACGCGGGTCGAGCAGACACGAGAGACGCAGCCTTGCCTGCTCAAGGGACGCGGCTTTCCCAACTGCGTTTAGTGCAATCTGACTTAAAAGATTTTAGGAGATCTTTGAACGTCAAGTCTTCACTGTCGATTGGGGTTCCGGGTCATCCGTTGCTTCCCAAGGCAGTTGTCCACGCGTCGACTCCTCATTGGGCTCGGGCGTTAATGCCCTTAAATGCAAAACCGACGCTGGCGGTTGAAAAACCGGCGCTCTCGACGGTTTCCAAAGCAGCGTTCCACGCGTCAGTCCTTGATTGGGCTTTGACGGTCGTGCGCGGCGGTTCCAATTGATGCACCATTAATGACAGTTATTAGGGACTGCCTATAAATAGAGTGCACCCTCTCCCTCTTCAATAATCCAACTTAGACTGTTTTCATTTGTTTTGCTCCGAGAGAAGTCTCGCCTTCTTTAGAGTTTCTGACAGAGATCTGTCTCCATGGGTGATGGTGACTCTGTGGATGAAGATGACCCAAAGCTCTCAGGCTTCTGTCTGGTCTCTTCAGGAGGAAAAGCCTCTTGGATCATCTTGTGCACCTGCGTTTGGACGCGGAAAGGCCAGCTCTGGATAGAGGCCCCTGCTGGTATGTCACCCTGATGACATCTATAGCCCATCCAGGCCTGCACCTTGCGTAACCGTCTGAAAGAAGTCTTGGCGCATTCCTTTTCTGGAATTTGCGCCATTGATTTGAACTCCTCTGAACGCGGGCGCTTGACGCGCGCGTTGCTCATTGCGTTTTACAGCCATTGTCTTGACGCGTTTTATAGCCAATGCCTTGGATGAATTCAAAGTTTCCGACCTGAATCTTGCAACTCCTGTTCACCCAGCAGAGAGATGGCAATTTTCGGCGTTTACACTTTTTCGCGTCTTGTGCTTTTAGGCGCGGACGCAAGATAAAGCCGCGTTTGAATCCTGCGCATGGCACAGTTTTGACCCGCGTCTGAAGTCTCTAAAGACTGCCGCGTCTGTTACTTAGTTTTCTTTTGTTAAAGTATACTAAGTTCCAGATTTTCTGATTCTCTTATTTGTTCTTTGCAGGTTCGCTGGTCCCCTGGAAGAATGCTTCAACCGGCGAGCTTGTTCAATGTTCACCTATGAGAGAATATATTATGGTCCTCGTCACCTATGAGAGAATATATTATGTCTCTGACGAGGACCCAACCCTCGCCAAGGTCTCTTCAGATCTCCTGTACCAAACATGCCTGATGGCAAGAGATGGTCAGGGTATGCATGACGGCGATGAGGGTCCGGCGGTTGTGGTGGCGGATAAGATCCTCTTCCTCTCCCACTCCAGAAGTGACATCGAGGACATTCCGTTAGATGGCATGCTGGGGAAAGGGATGGTGATGAATGAAGGGTTGCAGGACTTTCTGCTGCCACCGGACCTCAAGAACACCATTGCTCTTAGCTTAGTCAGCTAGGGCGCTTTCAGAGTTTGGCGTTGTTGCCATGGTGCAACCGACTCCAATTGTCGTCACAGTCGGGCACTTTCCCGGACATCATGTATTTGGAATCAGATGCGGCTTCAAGGAGTGAGTACGGCCTCTAAGAGAGAGAGGGACTTCTTTGTACTCCTTAATTGTAACACTCAATCTTATTGTATAAGAGAGCGTTTTGTATCACTTTCATATGCTTGAATATTAATAAAAGTGACACTTTTCTTTTTGCCTCTTTCTGTTGTCTTGAATGTTTTGTTTTAGAAGCAAAAGAATGATTTTGGTGGACCCGCCACTTTATAAAAGAAAGTGACAGGGGGAATGCGTACTCCCAGAGAAGGTGAACTTTTGTCAAGTGTCTGGGATTGACTTGATTCAAGGTCAGCTGGGGAATTTGATAAAACATTGTCAGCGGTGTAATGTTAACCTAACAATGTCTTTAGGTGGACCTGTTATTCTGTTGAAGAGAATAACAAGTGAAACTAGACCCGCGAGGAATCTAGTAAAGCTTTTACCGTTAGAGGTGTGATATTAACTTAACGGGTTGGAGATAGTCTTGTCAGAAGTGTGGTGTTAACTCGACAAGGATGTGAGTCAGAGGTGTGATATTAACTTAACTCAGAATGTCACTGTCATAGGTGTAATGTTTAACTTAACAGTGAGGTAATGCTAGAGGTGTGATGTTGAACTTAGCATTGGTCATCTCGACTTAGACGAGGAAGTCGAGGACGGTCATGGCCATAGGTGTATTGTTGAACTTAGCGATGACTCAGATGCTAGAGGTGTATTGTTAACTTGGCATCATGCATTTCAGCTTCGATATGGAAGACTGAAGAAAAGTGACTGTCAGAGGTGTAATATTAAACCTGGCAGAAACTTGAAGTGCTGCTTAGAGGTATAATGTTAACTTAAACAGCGGTTTTGTCAGAGGTGTAATATTAACTTGACAAGAATTGGCTTGATGCCGAAGATAATTTGAGGACCTGTCATTCTATGAACGAGAATTGACAAGTGGAATTTGAAGTGCCAGAGGTGTAGTGTTAACTTGGCAAAATGTAGAGTTGACAAGCAAGATTTGTACTCTACAAGGGGTATCTCATTACCAGAGGTATGGTGTTAACTTGGCAACGATTGTTTTTTTGTGGTCCTACCATTCTGTGGATGAGAATTGGTAAGGGATTTTGGAGGAAAGAGTGGAATCAAGTCCACTTAGGATTTTTAGCAAACCCTCAGCTATCAACGGGTTTGACATGCCTTTACCAACTACCGTTTGAGTTGGGCTAGCCATGCTATTCCCCTCAGCATGATGAGTTGTCGAAGACTTATGTTGGGCTTAAAGGCCAACATTTTCCTCTATCCTTAGCCGTCGAGGGCGTCGGATCAAATGGGAACGTGTCCCTTAGGATTTTTAGCAAATCCTCAGCTGTCAACGGGTTTGACATGCCTTTACCAACTACCGTTTGAGCTGGGCTAGTCATGCTATTCCCCTCAGCATGATGAGTTGTCGAGGATTTATGTCGGGCTTAAAGGCCAACATTTTCCTCTATCCTTAGCCGTCGAGGGCGTCGGATGTTTGATCAGAGGTGTACTTTTAACTTGATCGGAGGAAGAGTACTATTAAGGATAGTACTTCTTCAAGAATTTGCCATTGATCGGCATCATGAGTGTATCGCCATTTGAAGTTATGAGGCGATATGACCCATTTGAGTAGACTGACTCTACCACAAATGGTCCTTCCCATTTGGTTGAAATTTTCCTTTTGTCTTGTGCGTCATGACCATGGGTCTTCGGACGGCTAAGACAAGGTCGCCTTTCTTGAAAGTTCGCATTTTAACTTTCTTGTTGAAGGCTCTGGTGATACGAGCTTGGTAAAGCTCGATTTGTTGTTGGGCCTGCAAACGCTTGTCGTCTAAGGCTTCCAACTCCTGGAGTCGCTGCTGATGCTTCTCCTCAGTTGTCATCTCCGCTGTCAAGGCGACGCGTAGAGATGGAATTTGGATTTCCAGTGGAAGGACGGCTTCGCATCCGTATACCAAGGAAATGGCGTGGCTTTAGTTGGGGTTCGCACCGTTGTGCGGTAGGCCCATAAGCATTCACCCAACTTGTCGTCCCAGTCCCGTTGACTTTTCGAGACAAATTTCTTGAGAAGCTTGCCAATAGTCTTGTTGAAGGCTTCTGCAAGACCGTTAGCAGCAGGATAGTATGCCGTTGTGGACACACTCTGGATTCTGAACTTCGCGCAGAATCTCTGGAAAGCCTGGCTGATGAACTGGGGTCCATTGTCATGGATGATACGCCGAGGCACACCGAAGCGGTAAATAACGTGATGTTTCACGAACTTGATCACGTTAGAAGATTTTACCTCTTTCAAAGGGATAGCTTCGGCCCACTTTGAGAAGTAATCGGTTATCGCTAGAATGAACCGATGTCCTTTCGATGATGGTGGGCTGATAGGGCCAACCACGTCCATCCCCCACATTTCAAACGGCCAGGTAGAGGTCGTAGAGTGGAGGTACCCTGGTGCTTGATGGATGAAATCGCCGTGTATTTGGCAGGCGTGACATCTCTTAGCATAAGCGACAGCATCGGCGATCATCTTGGGCCAATAGTAACCCAACCTTTGGAGTCGATGTGCCAGTTTTGGGCCAGGTTGATGGGCTCCACAAGTACCATCGTGGGCTTCTTTCAATACTCCTTGGGCTTCTTTTGATGAGAGGCATCGGAGCAGGATCCCGTCATGCGATCGACGATACAATGTTTGCGAAATCGCATTATAGTAGAATTTGGGGGCTTTCCTTCGGATGGCAGCCGCCTCCCTGGCGTCTTCAGGCAAGATGCCGTATAAGACAAAATCAATGTAGGAGAATCGCCAGTCTCTAGGCTCTAGACCGGTTGACACTTCAAGTGTTTCCTTGTCGTGATGATCTCCCGTTGACCCTGGGCAGTCTCCGAGTGAAATTTTTGGACAGTATAGGTCATGGCTATAGACGAATACTTTCTCCATTGCTCCAACTGGAAGGGCTAAGGAGGCAGCAAGGGATGCAAGTGCATCTGCATGCGCATTTTGCCTGCGCGATACATGGTCGATGTAGAAGTTTGAAAACCTCTCGGCCATGTGGATTGTCGCATTGTAATAGGGTACTAGATCTTCATGTCTGACCTAATACTCTCGCGAACTTGGCTAACGATGAGTTTTAGAATCACCGTACGCCTCGAGATTTTTAACGCCAATCTCATCGGCGAATTGCATCCCAATCAAAAGAGCGTTGTATTCCGCCACATTGTTGGAGCAGGGCTCGGTTAACGAGATTAGCTCGGGGAATCACATAATTTTGTGGGGAGACGAGTACTACTCCCACCCCCTCTACTGAGTGTCCCTTTGGCTTGTTCTTGATGCTCCATCGAAGAAAAGTTGCCACACTTGCCCTTCGAACAACGCCTGAGTCAGGCAAACTTCGGCGACCTCGTCTGGGAGATCCTCATAGAGTTTGGCTGCCCTTGGATCTGGGTGCTCAGCTAGGAAGTCCGCCACCGCTTGTCCTTTAATGGCCTTCTGGGGTAAAAAGTGCATCTCATATTGGGATAACAATATAGCCCATTTTGCCAGCCGGCCATTCAACGAGGAAGGCTTTGTCATGAGTAACCTCAAAGGGTTGACTTTTGATATGACATTTATAGTTTGGCCTACTAGATAGTGTCGCATTTTCTGAATAGCGAACACCAGCGCGCAAACATTCCTTCTCGATCGGTTGTACCGATGTTCGGCTCCGATCATTGTTCTACTTAGGTAGTAGATTGCTTGTTATCGTCCTTGTTCATCATTCTGAGCTAGTAGAGCTCCCAGGGAATGATCCATTGCTCGAACATATACCAAGAAAGGGCTTTCCGGACACTGGAGCTGCAAGAACTGGTGGTTGGGTGAGGTAGTGTTTGATCTCCTCAATGCTTTTTGACAAGCGTCGTCCCAAATGAATGAAACACCCTTTTTCATCAGCTTGGCGAAGGGTTGGCATCTCCCGAAAGGTTTGATATGAACCTGCGCATGTACGCCAATCGTCCTTGTAATCCCCGAGCTCCTTGAGGCTTCTCGGGGGTTGCATCTCCTGGATAGCGCGGACTTTCTCCGGATCTAAATGGATTCCTGTGGAAGTCACAACAAATCCTAGGAATTTGCCACTGGCTACCCCCAGGAAGGACTTGGTGGGATTCATCTTCAATTGATGAGCCCGCATGATGTCGAAGACCACCTTCAGGTCTGCTATGATCCACCTTTAGTGCGACTTTTCACCGCGATGTCATCGACATAACATTCCCCGTTTTGCGTATCTGCTGATGGAAATGACGTTCATGGCCCTTTGGTATGTTGCCCCTGCATTTTTCAGTCCAAAAGGCATGACAGTATAGCAATATACCCCTAGAGGAGTCCTGAAGGAGGTATGCTTTTCGTCATCGGGATACATCTTGATTTGATTGTATCCTGAGAACCCGTCCATAAAGGACATTCGCTCGAATCCACAAGTATTGTCAATCATGACATCTGTGATTGGCAATGGGAATTCGTCTTTGGGGCAGGCATCGTTTAGATCACGGAAGTCGATGCAGATCCGGATCTTCCCATTCTTCTTGGTGACGGGGACGATGTTGGCTACCCAGTCGGGATGCTGTTCCTCCCTGATGAAGCCAGAATCAATAAGCTTTCTGACTTCTGATTGAATTGCCTCCATTATCTCTGGACGGAACCGTCGCTGCTGTTGTTTAACAGGCTTCATGTCCGGATTGATGTTGAGCGATGCATAGCCACTTGAGGATCAAGTCCAGGCATGTCCTCATAATTCCAGGCGAAGACGTCTATATACTCTTGTACAAGAGATATTAGATCCTCCTTTTCCGAAGGTGACAAGCCGTCACTTATGAAAATGGCTTGGGGTTGGCCTCATCTCCTAGTTGATTTGAACAACCTTATCTTCTGTGGGTGGCTCACGCTGTTCAAAGCGGATATCTCAAAGAGCATTCAAATGTTTGATCCAAGGATCTGTATCAGGTTGGATCATTTCTTCATCTTCATCTTCCAGATGGCCTGTTGAAACCATGTTTACTGAAAGCCCTTTGAAGATGTTGCCGACACTGACATCTGACTCCCACGATGACGTGTCTGAAGAGCAATCGTGACCTGACGACTCTCGAGAATCAGAGGCTGATGGGACTGGAGTTGATACATAGCCCAACCCCCGGCGAGTCTGATGATAATAATCGGGGGCCTTCCCTTTCGGCACAAAGGATCGAAGCAGCGTCCTCCTTCCTTTGCCGAAGTTAACCCGGCCCTGTTGGTTAGGTCATATCCCATGCGTTTCATCATTCTGAGCGCTTTCGGTTCATAATGATTGAACTGAGGGGATTCATCCTCGCCTTCCCGATTCTTCGTGAGGCATCGGTTCAACGAGATTCGCCCAAAAAGTATTGGACTTTGGCCTTTTCGTCTGGCTGGAACCATAAATATAGATTCTTGCGCATTACCATTATCTTGGTATGTCCCGAAAGATGATTTCACCGGTACATGCAAAGATGTCAAAGCATCCATTGCCGACCAGAGGTCATCGTCCACGTCGGTAGTAGTATCCGACGGTATTGAATCGGAAACATACACAGGAAAATACGCAAAATCTAAATCTTCATTAATGTACCAACCACCCGCATCGTCGGTGGTGTTGTCAATATCGAGCTTATTAGTGCTCTTTACAAGGGGTTCCAACTCCCACAGGCACTCTTCTTTCTCAGGCTCAATGTCAGCCTCATTACCAGAGTCTAGCTCCTCTGGTTGCGGGGTTTCATTAGTCTCCTCAGGATCCTGATATAGGAGGGAGTCCGTGAAATAGTTTTCAACCCCTTTAAAACGGATGCCTTTCGGCAATCAACGTTTGAACTTGTCCACTCTCGTCAATGTATTTCATGACTTGGTGGAGAGTGGAGGGAACGATGGAATTACGGTGAATCCATGGTCGTCCTAGCAACAGGTTGTAGGAAGTGTCAGCGTCAATGACGTAGCATGTCACTTCCGACTTGAGGCTCCCGATCTGGCATTTGAGCTTGATCTTCCCCATCGGACGGGAGCTATTGGCATTAAACCCGTAAATAGTTGTCTGGGTAGGGCTCAGACGATGGGTAGGAATGCCCAGAAATTGCATGACTCGGCGAGGTATGATACTCAGCGCGGACCCTGGGTCTACCTGGATGCGATTTACCTCGGACGACCCGATATATCCTGTGAAGTATAGGGGTCGGTCATGCTTCCCTTTAACCTGCATGTCATCTGTTGTGAGGTGATGCAGGGAGCATTTGGGAGGGTGGAGGCAATCCTCTACATCTTCCTCCCTTGGCACGCGGGTCATGAAGACCTCAGCATTTGCCAAAGCTTCTTGTAGAGCCTCTCTGGTTGACTTTGATAGCCTCAGGAGTTCATACAAGGTGATGCGTGCCGGGATGTTGGCTAGTTGGGCCAAGACATCGAAGCGGTAAGGTGTCGAGGATCCTTCCGCTGCACCTTTTGAAAGAACTCGAGAAAACGGTTTCTTTCTGTTTCTCCACAGGTGGTTTTGTGGAGGGCTTGGCTGGTTCTACGGCTGGTTGCGGAGAAGCCGCTACCGTCGTCTCGCCGTACTGCTTCAAGTAGCCTGTCCTGAACGGGTCCCCGCCATCGGTTGGCTGGGCTCTGCGGCCAGGACTATTGTTTCCTCTCTTCTGAGTCAGTCAACGAGGGAACATCAGTATCCGCTTCTCGAGAGGAAGCGCAGATCACATGGCACGATGAGCTTTTGCCTTGCCTTTGGACTTTCTGTTGGTCACAGTAGTCCATTGTTGTTCATCGACGAGGTCAGGGTGGACCCACATGGTTTCCCCCTGAGGTGTAGGGACGGCTACCAAGCCCTTCTCCTGTTGCTGGTGAGGGTCTGTGTTGACCACTCTTAATTCTCCCCTGGAATAGGAGTTACCCCTGCAGGTGTAGGAGGTTGTCTCCCGAACTGGAGAACTGACGTTACGTTGGCCGTGACCTTCTTCTGCTCTGGTCGGAGCTTTAACACCTCCGCGTCAATCAGAGCCTGAAGGTGTCCTTGAAGACGTAGCAGCTTTTGGTGGGATGTCCCAACATCCTGTGGTACATGCAGTAGTTGGGATTGTCGGTCTTGCCGACTTCGTCTGGGCGCCTAATTTCAGGGAGCTTCAGTCGGTTGCTCTTGTTGAGTACTTGAAGAGCGAATCGACATGTTCCTCCTTGAAGGAATACTGCTTGTTGGCGCGGGGCTGGCTTGAAGAGCCACTCGCTTTGCCTGGTTGGGGCTTGGCGGGAGATTTGGTCTCCGTTGCCAAATTATCCTTCCGCTTTGTCTGGAGGGATGTGTCCTGCGCACTCCTTGTTGACCTCTCTGGCCTGGGCCTGCCTTCTTCTGCCCTGACGCGGGCAACAATCTCCTCAGCCTGTTCACCTTGTTGGACTAATTGTTTCCAGGTGCGGCTTTCAGCAACTCCTATTTGAGCAAGGAGTGAGGTTTGGAGATTATGACGACACGTTTCCACCAGGGTGGCCTGGGTCATGCCGCTTGGACATCGGAGTGCCACGTTCCGAAATCTTTCTACGAAAGACTTGACGGACTCTCCCTTTCGCTGTTTGGTTGCTAAAAGGGTGGGCATTGTCACTTCCGAGTCATCTTCGAAGAAGCGTGTCAGAAACAGCTTCTCCAAGTCGCTCCAGTTCTTGATTGAACCTTCTGGGAGCTTCATGAACCATTCAGAGGCCAACCCTTTCAGGGTGCCTATGAACAGTCGCGTCAGTATAGCGTCGTTATCTACTACATTCCCGGTCTGGATTTGAAGTAGTAGATGTGCTGGTTGGGTGACCCCTTCCCCGTCAAATGCTTGGAGAGTTGGAGCCTTAAACTTAGGAGGGTACGGACTAAGTCCCACTCGGCCGGATAGGGCCGGACTACTCCAGCCTCTTGGAGATCTTTACGACTGGCAAGGGCATTGAGTCGTTGCTCCAGCAGGCTCATTCTTTTAGCATGAGCCTTTTCTGGGTCTGGGTCGCTTCTTGCCTGCGACGAGGGCTTGGACACATCCGAGGTAGATCGTCGTGTCTCGTCGGAAGGTTCGGAGGGTGGGCTTTCTCCCTTTCTCCCTTTCCCCTTCGGCCGTCTAGGAGGAGATCTCGCTCTTTCTTCAAGCAATTTCTCAGCATATGCTTGAGGGAGTCAATGGATCTCTGTTGAGAAGGCGATTATATCCATCTGGCGCTTCTGCGTCTGCTCTAAACGCCTGGCCGTCTCCTCAGGAGTGTCTGCCATGTAGGCGGAAGCCTCCTTCTCGACGGAAGAGTTTGAAGCCTGCGACTCCACTACAGCGGAATGAGAATCACCCATTCTAATGCCGCGGGTTAAGGCATTATAGTCAATTGGGGGAATGGCCCCCGTCCGGGTGCGAGTGTGTTGATACACCCCTTCCGGCTCAGAGTCAGATTCCTCTGAGTTGACCATTGGTTGTTTTCCCTTGCTTCTGCTAGTCATGTTTGCAGTAAGTTCCGGGTATTCAACATCTGAAAGGTTCTCTCCTTCTGTGGGAGCGTCTTCTTTTGGCTGACGGGGGAATCAGGGTCAGCTGTCTGATTAAGGACTGCTGGTGCATGCCTGATCCATAATGGCATCCAGAGAGCATATGGATGAGCTGTTGACAGCAGCATGACGAAGTGGCTTGATTGGCACTTCTTTTCCTTGTCAAATAATCCCTCAAATCCGTGGGAGGGGGATTAAAGAGACTGGTCTCGCAACGTCGAAGACGGGAGACAGTCATGTGCTGTTCAGCCTGGACGCAGACTTCAGGGCGCGGCTCTCATGACGCGGCTGTATGACGCGCACGCGAGTCTCGCGTTGCTGCCTGATGCGTTTGGGCAGAGTTTGCTTGAGAGAGAGCGGGCTGCTGGGCCCCACGCCTACGAGTGCGTACTTCCTGCTGTTTGAAAAGACGCGGAGGTTTCACCCTGGCGTTTGATGAGTTGGTCCTCAGAGGACTCAACTTGAGGAGTCTCGCGTTTGGGTCGCCAAACGCGGATCTCACGCACTGGACGAGGTGCGGGCAAGGCATCAGATTGTACGCTGCGTCCACCCTTAGTCAGACAACCAACGGTTCCGACTTGGAGTTGACGCGCGCGTCTCCTCTGTCGACGCTCAGCATTCCGGTTGCGTCGTGGAGGAGGGGAGAAACCAACAACCTCCTGGTTTACAGAACCAAGAGTGTTCACCACGCGGGTCTCCTGAGAGACGTTGACGCGGGTATTCTGCGCGACGCAGTTGATCGCAGCAGCAGTGGTGCCTGGGACCACGCGGGCCTTCTGGGAGGCGTTGGCGCGTGTGTTCTGTGCGACGCGGTTGATCGCAACAGCAGTGCCTGAGGTCACGCGGGCCTTCTGGGAGGCGTTGGCGCGTGAACTTGTCTTGGCACAGTGGGCATCGGCACCCGGCAGAGCCTCAGATTGGGCTTTGGGTAGCTTTTCAGTTGAGACCCTGCGGCAGACGCGGGTCTTTGGGCTCTTGGATCCAGAAGAGAGAAACTCTTCATACTTCGCCTGGTCGAACTCGACAACGAGCGTTTCGACCATCTTCCCCTTACGGAGAACATCATCCTGCGCCACAGCTTGTTCATCAGTGACAAACAGATTCCCCAGCGGAGTCGCCATCTCTTGTAGGTGCCCGGAAGGAGATTTAGGTGAGAAGGATCGGGGTGTAAAATATTTCCTTGAATCAGTTGAAACAATTACAACCAGACTTTCCTTTCTTTCCGGTTACAAGGGAGGGAGGATGTTGAATCTTGAATCCCCCCTTTGTTTAATGCTGGGTTCTTCGTGTGGCGGTGGAGAGTGAATCTTGTTCTCCGTTGACCGGATGACTATTTGGACTTCGGGGATCTTCTCTTCGGTCGTAGAGAGAGTAACTCGGCTCTGTCTACCAAAACTCTAGAAGAGGAGCTAGGCAAAGAGCAGCTAGTACGCAGTAAGCTTGCTGAAGAGTCTTCTCTCCTTCTCTGTTGACGATGCCTTCGTCCGGTGATCGTGCGTGTCTCTCTCTACGCGTGTTGGATGCGTATGCCTGTATGTAGGTACGTCTCTCCCTGTGTGTCTGTGTGCCTTTGTTGATGCCAACAGGGCTATTTATAGAGGTCCCTGGGGATGAACGTGCCCCCTGAAAACGCTCCACAATGAGGGGCCACTTCCCGCTACATGTGCGGTGACTGGCCCCTTATTTCGGGTAGTTGCAACCGAGACGCGGGTGTCGAACCAACGCGCCTTGGTGCTGAGACGCGGGTGTCAAGCCAACGCGTCATGGTGTTGAGACGCGGGTGTCAAGCCGACGCGTCATGGTGTTGAGACGCGGGCTTCGGGCCGACGCGCCTTGATGCTGAGACGCGGGCTTCGGGCCGACGCGCCTTGATGCTGAGACGCGGGCTTCGGGCCGACGCGCCTTGATGCTGAGACGCGGGTGTCGAGCCCACGCGTCCTGATGCTGAGACACGGGTGTCGAGCCAACGCGTCTTGAGCTTGGATCTCTTCTTTTAAAGGCTTGTCTGTTTTTTAGACAGCCTACAATATTAAGTCATCAAGCAACAACCGCCTGAGTTTTTTCTTTACCCTTGATTTTGAAACCTACAAAATCAATGCAGTTTATCAATTGACAACACCCTATATCAATTCTGTACACCACCTCTCAACACCAGAGAAGTCCTTCTTAGGAATCAATTACAGATATCCTATAAGTCTTAAAGTGTTTGTGGAAGTGTATCTAATAGTGGCTTATAGACTACACTCAAACTTTCTTCACAAAATTTGAGTTGGGTGAGAAAGAACCAATAGAAGAGAGAGTTCTGGTTTCCTGACAGAATTCTGAAATTTTAGAAGTCAAGAAAGCAATTGGATTGTTGTGTGTAAATCAGAAGAATTGGCCTCTATTTATAGCAAGAGAATATTGACTATTGGTTAGTTAATTCTAGTTTGAATTTGAATGAAAAGGTGTTAGAAAACGTTTAGAATTTTAAAATATCACACAATTGTTCAACAGTCAAAAATTGTCATATTAGTTAACTTATATAGCAGAGTAATCAACAAATCAGAGAAGAACCAAGTCTATAAGTCGACTACATAAGGTAGTTAGTTGACTAATCAAAGTGACAAAATGTATCAGTGTTTCTTTTGAACATAATAATTCGGCTATACTGAAGACTATAAGTCGACTAATGAAAGTCAAGTTTTGAATCGAGAGTTTCTGTTAGAGACAATAGTCGACTATAGAGAAGTACAAGTCGACTAGACTAAGAAAAATAAGATATGGTGACTTTATGTTGAGGACTATAAGTCGACTATAAGAAAGTACAAGTTGACTATACTGTGTGTTTGTGTTTGTGTGTGTGTATCAAGTCTTTCTACAAAATTTCTAAAAATAAAGGAAAATACAAGAAATAAATACAAGTCTTCTCAACTTCCTGTCTTCCTTTATCTTCTTATTTTCAGCAGTATTTATCCATGAGTTGCTGCAAGACGTATTAGAGTACAAATACACACTAATATACATAGTGTCTGTTTGTTATCATAAAACCCTAACCAAGTTATTGAAGGGCAAGAATTCACGATCCAACAGGGTGCTTGTCAGCTTTCTGGGGATACTCATTGCCAGCACTGGGCTGGTTTTACGTGCAAGATAAGTGGATTGGACCATCGAATGCGGGCTCCCAAAGTTGGTCCTTGTAATAGCTCTAGGTTTTGTCTTGAAGGCACTCCATTTTACAGGCGCAAGTTGCCACAGGGGAGTCCACTGACTTAAGATGGCTAGGGTCATGGTGGCCTCGCACTGAGGAAATGGAGGGCTCCCATCCCTACTCATCCTGAGGAGCTTCATGAGTTGGACATGGAGGTGACTCCACAACTTCTTTGAGGTCAGGAACACTGCTGCTGTATTGATAATTGCAGGCCTTTTTACTTCACTTTCTGTCAAAAGAAGCATCTTTTTATGCTAGTTTGACTCTACGCTTTACGTCTTCAACACCACCATTGTCTATAATTTCTTTGGTCAGGGATTCAACACCACCAGTTCAATTTAAAGCAATGATATCAAGATTTATCTTTCATTTTTCATTTTTCATTTTTGAAGTTTAAACATGGGTTCATTCCACTGTGAAAAATCCTCCCAATATTGGCGGTGGCAAGTTTGGATTGCTGACGTCTCTTCTCATTCCAATTTTATTACGATTACTCACTAGGTTTTGCCCGTTTTACCTACTACTTGTGCTTTTATAATTTCCCTTTTTTATTCCTTGTACACGATTCCTTCACAAAGCAGCAGTGAGAAGTGGCTCGAGCACATTGTGCTCAGTTACTATCACAATGCTAACAGTGTTGTGCGCGCTATCCAATCACAACAACCAAACAATAGAGAATCCCAAGATCTCCAGCACAAAGAACAACCCAACAATCACACGAAGAACGCACAAATCACAAAGACAAGATTTAACGAGGTTCGGCCTCAATGCCTACGTCCTCGGGGCAATCAATGGAGAGATTTATATTTAGGAAGATGATTACAATAGCTCTTAGTCTCTTTGAATGCAAGAGAACTCTCAGCTAATACAATTTCGCAGAGATTAAACCCTAGAATCAACATTGGGCTTAAATACCTCACATCAGCGGAGCAGCAGATTTCACCCGAACCCGACTGTCGGTCGACCGGGACGGTCGACCGACCTCTTCCGGTCGACCCGACGGTCGACCCAAGAAACCCGAGAGTTGGGTTGTTTACAGTCAGTCCATTCCGGTCGACCGGCCGGTCGACCCAGAAAACCCGAGAGTTTGGTTCCTGCAGTCAGAGCACTTCGGTCGACCGGGCCGGTCGACCACCCAAAACTCTGTGCATGCTGTGCACGTCGGTCGACCGGCCGGTCGACCGACCCTCCTGTCTTCTGCTGCTGCTGCTATTTCCTGCCGCTGTTCCTTTGCCTTTCATCGTCGACTTCCTTGGCGATCTTCGACGGCACTTGGCAATCTTCTACAGCACTTGGCATGGCATCACCTCCTTTAATATCCTCTCTCCTCCAACAATTCTCCACCTCGGTGAAGATTTCCAAATCTGAGCCGAATTCCGACTCGATAGCGGCTGCACCAACATGGTTGCCTACGTACCCCTGCCCAAGGGATCAAGCCGTCCGTAGTTCATCCACATGAGCTTCAGCAAGCTCAATTCACCTGAAGGACATGGAGCAAGTCTTTGCAGTGTGCAAACTTCACCCCCGACACCACCTTTGTTAGCATATCGGCCGGATTCTCCGAAGTGTGAATCTTCACCAAGTCAATGTCACCTTCCTCTAGAATCTCCCGAACAAAGTGATACCTGACATCAATATGAGCATGATAGACCTGGTTCCTTGCCAAGTAGATGGCACTCATGCTGTCATAGTTTATCTTCAATATATCCTGTTCCACGCCCAAGTCATCAAGCAACCCCTGAAGCCAGATTGCCTCCTTCATGGCCTCTGTCATAGCCATATATTCAGCCTCTGTAGTCGACAACGCGACGGTAGACTGAAGTGTGGAGCGCCAACTCACCGGTTCCTGTGAGAATGGGAAGACATATCCCGTCGTCGACCGGCGTTTGTCAAGGTCACCTGCATAGTCTGAGTCCACATACCCTATGCACTCCTGCTTTCCGGTGTTGTCCTTCTCGAATACTAGGCCTACATCAATGGTTCCCTTGATGTACCTCAGAATCCATTTCACAGCTTCCCAATGACCCTGTCCAGGATCATGCATGTATCGACTCACCATGGAGACTGCCTGTGATAGGTCTGGCCTCGTACACACCATAGCATACATCAAGCTACCCACAGTATTGGCATATGGAACATGAGACATATACTCACGCTCTTGAACACTCCTTGGGGACATCTTTGCTGACAATTTGAAGTGCGGCGCCATAGGTGTACTAACAGACTTAGTATCCTTGCTGATATTAAACCTCTGCAGTACCTTCTCCAAATAGCCCTTCTGTGTCAAACTTATCCTGCCAGCTTTCATGTCTCTAGTGATCTCCATGCCCAATACTTTCCTTGCTTCCCTCAGGTCCTTCATCTCAAACTCTGACGATAACATCTTCTTCAGAGAGTCAATAGCAGATCTCGACCTAGAAGCAATCAACATATCATCTACATAAAGAAGTAGATAGATATATTCACCTGATGGTAGCTTGTTGTAGTACACACATGGGTCGAAATGGCTACGTGTGTACTTCTTCTTCCTGATGAAGCTATCAAATCGTTTGTACCACTGTCTAGGAGACTGCTTCAAACCGTACAGTGATTTCTGTAGCTTACATACTAACTCTTCCTTCCCTGCAGCTTTGTAACCTGTGGGCTGTGTCATATAGATCTCCTCCTCAAGATCGCCGTGGAGAAAGGCGTCTTCACATCAAGTTGGTCAAGTTCCAACTCATTCTGCGCCACCAAAGCCAATAGAATCCGAATAGACGAGTGTTTAACTACCGGGGAGAACACCTCGTTATAGTCGATTTCTTCTCTCTGAGCGTAGCCTTTAGCCACCAGCCTTGCCTTGTAGCGCACTGCATCTTCTTGGAGAGATCCTTGCTTCTTAGCAAATACCCACTTGCACCCTATGGCCTTCTTCCCCTTGGGCAACTTAGTAAGTTCCCATGTGTTGTTCTTGTAGAGAGATTTCATCTCTTCATCCATGGCCTCTTTCCACATCCTAGCTTCTGTACTGATCTCAGCTTCCCTGAAGGTAGATGGAATAGCCTCTTCAACAACTGGAAGTACATACGCGACGACCATATCAGTGGTGAGCCAACCCGGTCTCCTAGTATTCCTCCGTGGTCTTCCAACTGCAGTAGAATCTGGAACAGTACCCATGACCTGCTCCTGATCCTCTTCAACATTTTCAGCATTTTCTTCAGCTACTTGATCGCCACCCTGTGTCACTTTAGGAATGATCCGATCTGATACTGAATCCTCTAGAGATGGTGGATCAGCATCACTCTCCACCTGCTGCAATAGCTCCTTGGTCTTGCTGGTCTCCACCTGCTTAGAGACCGTAGGCTTCATCAGAGAAGCCTCATCGAATGTGACATCCCTGCTGATTATGAACTTGTTGTCCTTTTGGTCCCAAATCTTGAACCCCTTGGTTCCTCGCTTGAAGCCAACGAACACCCCTTTCTTTGCTCTTGGGTCCAACTTGTCTTCTTTGACATGGTAGTAGGCTGGACATCCGAAAACCCGTAGCATATCATAGTCCTCGCAGTTCTTCCTGACCAAGCTTCAAGAGGAGTCTTCCCCCCTATTGCAGACGACGGCAACCTGTTCACAAGATGGCATGCATACCCCAAAGCTTCAGCCCAAAACTTCTTTGGCAGTCCTGCATTGGATAACATACACTGAACCTTCTCTAGCAAAGTTCGGTTCATCCTTTCAGCCACCCCATTTTGTTGCGGAGTCTCCCGTACTGTGAAGTGTCTCTCTATGCCCTCATCAAGGCATAGCTGTAGGAAAGGATCCGATTTGTACTCTCCTCCATTGTCAGAACAGAGAACCTTGACCTTCCTTCCCGTGCTTCTCTCCAGATTAGCCTTCCACTTCACAAACAGCTCTAGGACTTCATCTTTGTGTCGCATAGTGTACACCCAACATCGCCTAGAGTAGTCATCAATGAACGACACAAAATAGTGGTTACCTCCAATCGATGCAGTCTTGGTAGGTCCCCATACATCCGTGTGAACATAGTCAAGATACCCTCCGTGCAGTGTGAAGCTGTGCCAAACTTCACCTTGGTCTTCTTGCGATGATGCAATGTTCACATAGATCCAACTTGCAGGTCTCAGCACCCTTCAGCAACCCTTTCTTCACAAGAGTTTGCATTGATTTCTCCCCTGCATGTCCCAGCCTCATGTGCCACAGCCGGTTGAATCTTTCTTCTGACTGGTAGAAGCTGCCACCTGCCCTGTCACTGTACTACCCTTCAAGTAATACAAGTTGTTCCGGCGATCGGCCTTCAACACCACCATCGAGCCCTTTGTCATTTTAAGAACTCCTTCCTTAATAGACACTCCGAGGCCCAATGATTCCAAAGCTCCTACAGAGATCAAGTTCCTCTTCAGCTGAGGTACATATCTCACCTCTTTCAGCTCCCTCACCATCCCATCAAACATCCTGATTGGAATAGTGCCAACACCCTCCATGATGCACGGATGATCATCGCCCATGACGACCGAACACCCCTCCAACTTCTCGAAACTGGTAAACCAGTCTCGATGAGGACATACATGATATGTTGCACCTGTGTCCAAGATCCACTCGTTCTCACCCGAGTAGCCAATGACGGGAGTGGTAACTGAAAACGAGAACACTGAAGAATCCGAATCTGATCCATCTGCCTGTGATTTGCTGCTTGCAGTTTTTACCACTTTTGCGAGATTTGCTTCAGATTTTGATTCTTTCTTCTTTCCCTTGAACTTTGGACAGTCTACCTTCCAGTGCCCAAACTCTTTGCAGAAGGCGCACTGATTTCTCTTGAGATCCCTGAATCCCGGCCTGGATTTCGATCTTCCTCTAATCTCCTTTCCCTTCCTTGATGACCTCTGCCTCTTACTTCCAATGCCTCCGCCGATGACCCTGACTGAGAAGGTGCCTCTCATTCTTCCTTGTGTCATAACTCATCAATGCAGACGACACCTCATCATAATCCAAGCTCTGCCTTCCATTAATGAAGGTCAGTGTGAATGTCTCGTACTCCTCTGCAGGAAGTGAATTCAGAAAGATGACCGCCTTATCTTCCTCATCTACCGTGACATCCACATTTAGAAGATCTGTAAGAAGCTTTGTATATCGGTTGATGTGCTCATTTACTGTGCTCCCCTTCTTCATCCGAAACTGATACAGCTTACTCTTAAGCTGCAACCTGGACTCTACACTCTTCGTCAGGTACTTCTTTTCAAGGGTTTCCCACAGTTTCTTTGCTGACGTCTCATGTTGCACAAGGTGTTTTATGTCTTGTGACAAGCATGAACGTATCAAGCCACATGCCGACCTGTTCATCTTCGCCCAGTCTTCATCAGTGGTAGTATTCTTCTTCTTCGCCAATAGGAGAGTGTCTTCGAGGTTTGATGCATTCAGTGCATTTATAACCTCGCATCTCCACATACCAAAATTGTTAGTCCCATTAAACTTAACTTCAATCCTTGGATGATTGTTCATTGTCTTAACAGATGCAGTTTCTTCTGCCATTGAGATTTTCCTTGATTCTCTATCTATGCGGAAGATCAACTACCTTGAAATAGATCTATACACAGATAAAAATTTGATTTTACCTGTCCCTTGAAACCCTAGATCGAGTTTCTCACTGGATCTACTTCAACACAGATTCAACGAGCCCTCCTTGCGTCCTTCTGAGATCGACACATGATCTCCTCGAACACCCAATACCTCCGACCTGAGATCGACACACGATCTCCACCGGATCAGATCTCGAGCCCTTCGAATCCTTAGAAATCTCAAGTGCAATCCGGAAGCTCTGATACCACTTGTTGTGCGCGCTATCCAATCACAACAACCAAACAATAGAGAATCCCAAGATCTCCAGCACAAGAAGAACACCCAATGTAGGCTGTCTAAAAATGACTAACAGACAAGCCATTAAGGAAGCAGAGTCTCAAGCTCTAGACGCGAAGGATCAATGGCCGCGTCTCAGCATTAAGACGCGTTGGCTCTACACCCACGTCTCAGCATTAAGACGCGTTGGCTCTACACCCGCGTCTCAGCATCAAGGCGCGTCGGCCCGAAACCCGCGTCTCAGCATCAAGGCGCGTCGGCCCGACGCCCGCGCCTCAGCGTCCAGGTGTAAAGGCCCAAAGCCCGCGTCTCAGCATTAAGGCGCGTTGGTTCGACGCCCGCGTCTCAACTTCAGGACGCGTTTGGCTCGACGCCCGCGTCTCAGTTGCAACTGCCCCGATTGCGGGGCCAGTCACCGCGCAGGTAGCGGGTAGTGGCCCCTCATTCGGGAGCATTTTCAGGAGGCACGTTCACCCCCTGAGACCCCTATAAATAGCTTTGTTTGCTATGAAGAGGGGATCGATCGATCGGAAAAGAAAGAGACTTTTTGGCATCAAAGCTTTGGAAAGGTCGAGAATCAAGAAGGTCAAGGCATCATCAAGAGGGAAGCACGACTTCAACAACAGAGGGAGGAGACTCTTCAGCAAGCTTACTGAGTACTAGCTGCTCTTTGCCGAGCTCCTCTTCTAGAGTTTTGGTAGACGGAGCCGAGTTACTCTTTCTACCGACCGAAGAGAAGACCCCCGACGGTCCAGGACGGTCATCTGGTCAACGGAGAACAAGATTCACTCTCCATCGCCACACGAAGAACCCAGCCTTAAACAAAGGGAAGATTCAGACATCCTCCCTCCCTTGTAACTGGAAAAGAAGGAAGAGTAGTTCTTTTGGTTGTAATCGTTTCACTTGAATCAAGGAAATCTTTTACAGCTAAAACCACTTTCTCCGCCACCAGAGTTTTCCGGCGCGTACAAGAGATGGCGACTCCGCTGGGGACTACCTTCGTTACTGACGAACGCACCGTGGTGCAAGATGACGTTCTCCGTAAGGGGAAAATGGTCGAATCACTCGTCGTCGAGTTCGACCAGGCGAAGTATGAAGAGTTTCTCTCTTCTGGCTCCAAGAGCCCAAAGACCCGCGTCTGCCACAGGGTCTCAAGTGGACAGCCCCCTGAAGCCCAATCTGAGGCTCTGTCGGGTGCTCCTGCTGCCCACTGTGCCAAGCTTGGTTCACGCGCCAACGCCTCCCAGAAGGCCCGCGTAACCTCAGACACCTCTGCTGCGATCAACCGCGTCGCGCAGATCACACGCGCCAACGCCTCTCTGAAGGCCCGCGTGGTCCCCGGCACATCTACTGGTGCGATCGACCGTGTCGCACAGAACGCCCGCGTCAGCGTCTCTCAGGAGACCCGCGTGGCAAACACCCCTGGTTCTGCAAACCAGGAAGTTGTTGGCTTCTCTCTTCCTCCACGACGCAATCGGAATGCCGAGCGTCGACAGAAAAGACGCACGCGTCAACACTCAGTCGGAACCGTAGGTTTTCTGACTGGGGTTGGATGCAGCGTACGATCCGATGCCTTGCCCACACCTCGTCCAGTGCGAGAGGTCCGCGTTTGGCGACCTAAACGCGAGACTCCCCAAGTTGAGCCTTCTGAAGACCAACTTGCCAAACGCCAAAGCGAAGCTTCTGCGTCTCGTCAAACGCAGGAAGCACGCGCCCATAGGCGTGGGGCCCAGCAGCCCACTCTCTCCCAAGTCTCTCTGCTCCAACACAGCAGACCGCAACGCGAAAGTCGCGTCTCATATCAACAGAGACGCCAGACGCGCGTGACGCAGCCGCGACGCGACAACCGCGTTTCTGAAACCTGTGTCCAGGCTGAACAGCACATGACTGTCTCCCGTCGTCGACGTTGCGAGACCAGTCTCCTTGATCCCCCTCCCACAGATTTGAGGGATTATTTGACAAGGAAAAGGAGTGCCAATCAGGCCACTTCTCCATGCTGCTGTCAACAGCTCATCCAGATGCTCTCTGCATGCCATTGCGAGTCAGGCGTGCACCAGCCGTCTTTAATTAGACAGCTGACCCTGATTCCCCCGTCAGCCAAAAGAAGACGCTCCCACAGAAGGAGAACCTTCTCTGACGTCGAATACCCGGAGCTTACTGCAAACATGACTAGTAGAGGCAAGGGAAAACAACCGAAAATCAGCTCGGATAAGTCTGATTCAGAACCGGAAGGAGTGTATCAGCACACTCGCACCCGGACTGGGACCATTCCCCCAGTTGACTATAATGCCCTAGCCTGCGGCATTAGGACGGACGGTTCTCATTCCGCTATAGTGGAGTCGCAAGCTTCAAACTCTTCCGTCGAGAAGAAGGCTTCCGCTTACATGGCAGACACTCCTGAGGAGACGGCCAGGCGTTTAGAACAGACGCAGAAGCACCAGATGGATATAATCTCCTCTCAGCAGCGATCCATTGACACCCTCAAGCATATGCTTGAGAAATTGCTCGAAGAAAGAGCGAGATCTCCTCCTAGAAGGTCAAGAGGTAAAGGGGGAAGGAGAAAAAGTCCACCTTCCGAACCTTCGGATGAGACACGACGATCTACTTCGGATGTGTCCAAGCCTTCGGCACAGGCGGGAAGTGACCCAGACCCGGAGAAAGCTCATGTTGAAAGAATGAGTCTACTGGAGCAACGACTCAACGCCCTTGCCAGTCGTAAAGATCTCCAAGAAGCTGGAGTGGTCCGTCCCTATCCGGCCGAGTGGGACTTAGTCCCGTACCCTCCTAGGTTCAAGGCTCCAACTCTCCAAGCATTCGATGGGAAGGGGTCGCCCAACCAACATATCTACTACTTCAAATCCCAAACTGGGAATGTGGTAGATAACGATGCCATCCTGGCACGCCTATTCATTGGCACCCTAAAAGGGTTGGCCTTTGAATGGTTTATGAAGCTCCCGGAAGGTTCCATCAAGAACTGGGGCGACTTGGAGAAGCTGTTTCTAACGCGCTTCTTCGAAGATGATTCGGAGGTCACGATGCCTACCCTTTTAGCTACAAAACAGCGAAAGGGAGAGTCCGTCAAGTCTTTCGTAGAAAGATTTCGGAACACGGCACTCCGATGTCCAAGCGGCATGACCCAGGCCACCCTGGTGGAAACATGTCGCCATAATCTCCAAACCTCACTCCTTGCTCAAATAGGAGTTGCTGAAAGCCGCACCTGGAAACAACTAGTCCAGCAAGGTGAACAGGCTGAGGAGATTGTTGCCCGCGTCAGAGCGGAAGAAGGCAAGCCCAGGCCAGAGAGGTCGACAAGGCGTGCACCAGACACCTCCCTCCAGACGAAGCGGAAGGATAATTTGGCGACGGAGACCAAATCTCCCACCAAACCTCAAACAGGCAGGGCAAGTGGCTCTTCAAGCCAGCCACGCCCCAACAAGCAGTATTCCTTCAAGGAGGAACATGTCGATTCGCTCTTCAAGCTACTCAACAAGAGCAATCGACTGAAACTCCCTGAAATTAGGCGCCCGGAGGAAGTCGGCAAGACCGACAATCCCACCTACTGCTTATACCACAGGATGCTCGGACATCCTACCAAAAGCTGCTACGTCTTTAAAGACATCCTTCAAGCTCTGATCGACGCGGAGGTATTAAAACTCCGACCGGAGCAGAAGAAGATGACGGCCAACATGACGTCGATTCTCCAGTTTGGGACACGACCCCCGACACCTGTGGGGGTAATCTCTGTCCCGAAAGGAGAACTGAGGGTGGTCAACACAGACCCTCATCAGCAGCAGGAGAAAGGCTTGGTACCCGTCCCTACACCTCGAGGGGAAATCATGTGGGTCCACCCTGACCTCGTCGACGAGCAACAATGGACGACTGTGACCAACAGGAAGTCCAAAGGCAAAGGGAAGGCTTCATCTTGCCATGTGATATGCGCTTCCTCTCGAGAAGCGGACACTGATGTCCCCTCGCTGACTGACTCAGAAGAGGAAACAATAGTCCTGGCCGCAGAGCCCAGCCAACCTACGGCGGGGACCCGTTCAGGACAGGCATACTTGAAGCAGTACGGCGAGACAGCAGCGGCTTCTCCGCAACCAGCCATAGAGCCAGCCAAGCCCTCCACGAAACCACCTGTGGAGAAACAGAAAGAAACCCGGTTTTCTCGGGCTCTTCTAAAAGGTGCAGCGGAAGGATCCTCGACACCTTACAGTTTTGATGTCTTGGCTCAATTAGCCAACATCCCGGCACGCATTACCTTGTATGAGCTCCTGAGGCTATCAAAGTCAACCAGAGAGGCTCTACAAGAAGCTTTGGCAAATCCTGAGGTCTTTACGACCCGCGTACCAAGGGAGGAAGATGTAGAGGATTGCCTCCACACCTCCCCAAATGCTCCCTGCATCACCTTCACAACAGATGACATGCAGGTTAAAGGGAAGCATGACCGACCCCTATACTTCACAGGGTATATTGGGTCATCCGAAGTGAACCGCATCCAGGTAGACCCAGGGTCTGCGCTAAGCATCATACCTCGCCGGGTTATGCAGTTTCTAGGCATTCCTACCCATCGTCTGAGCCCTACCCAGACGACCATTTACGGGTTCAATGCCAACAGCTCCCGCCCGATGGGGAAGATCAAGCTCAAATGCCAGATCGGGAGCCTCAAGTCGGAAGTGACATGTTACGTCATTGACGCAGACACTTCCTACAACCTGTTGCTGGGACGACCATGGATTCACCGCAATTCCATCGTTCCCTCTACTCTCCACCAAGTCATGAAATACATTGACGAGAGTGGACAGGTCCGAACGTTGATTGCCGAAAGGCATCCGTTTAAAGGGGTTGAAAATTATTTCACGGACTCCCTCTTATATCAGGATCCGGAGGAGACTAATGAAACCCCACAACCAGAGGAGCCAGACTCTGGTAATGAAGCTGACATTGAGCCGGAAAAAGAAGAGTGCCTGTGGGAGTTGGGACCACTTGTAAAGAGCACTAATAAGCTCAATGTCGATACCACCGACGATGCAGGCGGTTGGTATATTAATGAAGATTTAGATTTCGCGTACTTCCCTGTGTGTGAGTCTGATTCAATACCGTCGGAAACTACTACCGAAGCAGACGATGACATCTGGTCGGCAATAGATGCTTTGACATCATTGCACGTACCAATAAAATCATCCTTTGGACGTACCAGGCTAATGGAGACGCGCAAAAGTCTGTATTCATGGTTCCAGCCAGACGAAAAGGCCAAAGACCAATACTTTTTGGGCGAATCGCGTCTGAACCAATGCCCCACGAAGAATCGGAAGGCGAGGATGAATCCCCTCAGTTCGATCATTATGAACCGAAAGCGCTCAAGATGATGAAGCGCATGGGGTATGATCTAACCAACAGGCCTGGGTTGAACTTCGGAAAAGGAAGAAGAACACTGCTTCGATCCTTTGTACCGAAAGGGAAAACCCCTGATTACTATCATCAGACGCGCCGGGGGTTGGGTTATATATCAACTCCAGTGCCATCAGCCTCTGATTCGGAGAGACTGTCAAGTCATGACTGCTCATCAGACACGTCGTCGTGGGAATCAGATGTCAGTGTCGGCAACATCTTCAAAGGGCTTTCAGTAAACATGGTTTCAACAAGCCATCTGGAGGAGGAAGATGAAGAAATGATCCAATCTGATACAGATCCTTGGATCAAACATTTGAATGCTCTTTGGGATATCCGCTTTGAACAGCGTGAGCCACCCACAGAAGACAAGGTTGTTCAGATCAACCTAGGAGATGAGGCCAACCCCAAACCCATCTTCATAAGTGACGGCCTGTCACCTTCGGAGAAGAAAGATCTTATATCTCTTGTACAAGAGTATATAGACGTCTTCGCCTGGAATTACGAGGACATGCCTGGACTTGATCCTCAAGTGGCTATGCATCGCCTCAACATCAATCCGGACATGAAGCCTGTCAAACAACAGCAGCGACGGTTCCGTCCCGAAATAATGGAGGCAATCCAATCAGAAGTCAAGAAGCTTATTGACTCTGGCTTTATCAGGGAGGAACAGCATCCCGATTGGGTAGCCAACATCGTACCCGTTGCCAAGAAGAACGGGAAGATCCGGATTTGCATCGACTTCCGCGATCTAAACGAGGCCTGCCCCAAAGACGAATTCCCATTGCCAATCACGGAGGTCATGATTGACAATACTTGTGGATTCGAGCGAATGTCCTTTATGGATGGGTTCTCAGGATACAATCAAATCAAGATGTATCCCGATGACGAAAAGCACACCTCCTTCAGGACACCTCTAGGGGTATATTGCTACACCGTCATGCCCTTCGGTCTAAAGAATGCGGGGGCAACCTACCAAAGGGCCATGAATACCATTTTCCATCAGCAGATACGCAAAACGGTGGAATGTTATGTCGACGACATCGCGGTGAAAAGTCGCATTAAAGGAGATCACATAGCTGATCTGAAGGTGGTCTTCGACATCATGCGGGCTCATCAATTGAAGATGAACCCCACCAAGTCCTTCCTGGGGGTAGCCAGCGGCAAGTTCCTAGGGTTCGTTGTAACTTCCACAGGAATCCATTTGGATCCGGAGAAAGTCCGTGCTATCCAAGAGATGCAACCCCCCAGAAGCCTCAAGGAGCTCAGAGGATTGCAAGGACGATTGGCATACATCCGCAGATTCATTTCAAATCTCTCCGGGAGATGCCAACCCTTCGCTAAGCTGATGAAGAAGGGCGTTTCGTTCATTTGGGACGACGCTTGCCAGCAAGCATTTGAGGAGATCAAGCACTACCTCACCCAACCACCAGTCCTTGCAGCTCCGGTATCCGGAAAGCCTTTCCTGGTGTACGTCCGATCAATGGATCATTCTTTGGGAGCTCTACTAGCTCAGAACGATGACCAAGAGCGAGAACAAGCAATCTACTACCTGAGTAGAACGATGATCGGAGCCGAACATCGGTACAACCCAATCGAGAAGGAATGTTTGGCACTGGTGTTCGCTATTCAGAAAATGCGACACTATCTGGTAGGCCAAACTATAAATGTCATATCCAAAGTCAACCCCCTGAGGTTACTCATGACAAAGCCTTCATCATTGAACGGCCGACTGGCGAAATGGGCTATATTGCTCTCTCAATACGAGATGCACTTCCTACCCCAAAAGGCCATTAAAGGACAAGCGGTGGCAGACTTCTTAGCAGAACACCCAGATCCAAGGGCAGCCAAACTTTACGACGATCTCCCAGATGAAGTTGCTGAAGTCTGCCTGACTCAGACATCGTTCGAAAGTCAAGTCTGGCAACTTTTCTTCGACGGTGCATCAAGGACAAGCCCAAAGGGACACCCAGTAGCGGGGGTAGGAGTGGTACTCGTCTCCCCACAAAATTACGTGATTCCCCGAGCTATCTCGCTAACCGAGCCCTGCTCCAACAATGTGGCGGAATACAACGCCCTTTTGATTGGGATGCAATTCGCCGATGAGATTGGCGTTAAAAATCTCGAGGCATACGGTGATTCTAAACTCATCGTCAGCCAAGTTCGCGGAGAGTATGAAGTCAGGCATGAAGATCTAGTACCCTACTACAACGCGACAATCCACATGGCCGAGAGGTTTTCAAACTTCTACATCGACCATGTACCGCGCAAGCAAAATGCGCATGCAGATGCACTTGCATCCCTTGCTGCCTCCTTAGCTCTTCCAGCTGGAGCAATGGAAAAGGTATTCGTCTATAGCCACGACCTATACTGCCCAAAAAGTCCCCTCGGAGACTACCAGAGGTTAACGGGAGATCGTCGCGGTCAGGAAACACTTGAAGTGTCAACCGATCCAGAGCTTAAAGACTGGCGATTCCCCTACATTGATTTTGTCTTATACGGCATTCTGCCCGAAGACACCAAGGAAGCGGCTGCCATCCGAAGGAAAGCCTCCAAATTCTACTACAATGCGATTTCGCGAACTTTGTATCGTAGATCGCATGACGGGATCCTGCTCCGGTGCCTCTCATCAAAAGAAGCCCGCGAAGTGTTGAAAGAAGCCCACGATGGTACGTGTGGAGCTCATCAACCTGGCCCGAAGCTGGCAAACCGACTCCAAAGAATGGGTTACTACTGGCCCAAGATGGTTGCCGATGCTGTCGCCTATGCCAAAAGATGTCACGCCTGTCAAATACATGGCGATTTCATCCATCAAGCACCAGGATACCTCCACTCTACGACCTCTACCTGGCCGTTCGAAATGTGGGGGATGGACGTGGTTGGTCCTATCAGCCCACCATCATCAAAGGGACATCGGTTCATCCTAGCGATAACTGATTACTTCTCAAAGTGGGCCGAAGCTATCCCTTTGAAGGAGGTAAAATCATCTAACGTGATCAAGTTCATGAAACATCACGTTATTTACCGGTTCGGTGTGCCTCGGCGAATTGTCCATGACAATGGACCCCAGTTCATCAGCCAGGCTTTTCAGAGATTCTGCGCCAAGTTCAGAATCCAGAGTGTGTCATCAACGGCATACTATCCGCCCGCTAACGGCCTCGCAGAAGCTTTCAATAAGACTATTGGCAAGCTTCTCAAAAAGTTCGTCTCGAAAAGTCAACGCGACTGGGACGACAAGCTAGGCGAATGCTTATGGGCCTATCGCACAACAGTGCGAACCCCGACAAAGGCCACGCCATTTTCCTTGGTGTACGGATGTGAAGCCGTCCTTCCCCTGGAAATCCAAATTCCATCTCTACGCGTCGCCCTGACAGCGGAGATGACAACAGAGGAGAAGCATCGACAGCGACTCCAAGAATTGGAAGCCTTGGACGACAAGCGTCTGCAGGCCCAACAACAAATCGAGCTTTATCAAGCCCGTATCACCAGAGCCTTCAACAAGAAAGTCAAATCGCGAACTTTCAAGAAGGGCGACCTCGTCTTAGCCGTCCGAAGACCCATGGTCATGACGCACAAGACGAAAGGAAAATTCCAACCCAAATGGGAAGGACCGTTTGTAGTAGAGTCAGTCTACTCAAATGGATCGTATCGCCTCATAACCTCAAATGGCGATACACTCATGATGCCAATCAATGGCAAATTCCTGAAGAAATACTATCCCTAGATGGCATTCTTCCACCGATCAAGTTAAAAATACACCTCTGATCAGAAACATCCAACGCCTCCGACGGCTAAGGATAGAGGGAAATGTTGGCTTTTAAGCCCAACATAAGTCCTCGACAACTCATCATGCTGAGGGGAATAGCATGGCTAGCCCAACCAAACGGTAGTTGGTAAAGGCATGTCAAACCCGTTGACAGCTGAGGATTTGCTAAAAATCCTAAGGGACACGTTCCCATTTGATCCGACGCCTCCGACGGCTAAGGATAGAGGAAAATGTTGGCTTTTAAGCCCAACATAAGTCTTCGACAACTTATCATGCTGAGGGGAATAGCATGGCTAGCCCAACTCAAACGGTAGTTGGTAAAGGCACCTCAAACCCGTTGATAGCTGAGGGTTTGCTAAAAATCCTAAGTGGACTTAAGTCCACTCTTTCCTCCAAAATCCCTTACCAATTCTCGTCCATAGAATGGTAGGACCACAAAATGCAATCATTACTACGTTAACACTATACCTCTGGTAATGAATACTCTTTGTCGAGTATAAACTTTGCTTGTTAACTCTGCATAGAGTAGCAAATTCTCAAATTTGCCAAGTTAACACTATACCTCTGGCATTTCAAATTCCACTTGTCAATTCTCATCAATAGAATGACAGGTCCTCCAAATTGCTCTTATCACGAGCCAATTCTTGTCAAGTTAACATTACACCTCTGACAAACTACTGTTTAGGTTAACATTACACCTCTAAGCAGTACATCGAGTGTATGTCAAGTTAACATCACACCTCTGACAGTCACCTTTCTTCAGACTTCCATATCGAAGCTGAAATGGACGATGCCAAGTTAACACTACACTTCTAGCATCCGAGTCATTGCTAAGTTCAACAATATACCTATGGCTATGACCTTTCCTCGACTTCCTTGTCCAAGCCGAGACGGACGATGCCAAGTTAACACTACACTTCTAGCATCCGAGTCATTGCTAAGTTCAACAATACACCTATGGCTATGACCTTTCCTCGACTTCTTTAGAGCCGAGACGACCAATGCTAAGTTCAACATCACACCTCTAGCATTACCTCACTGTTAAGTTAAACATTACACCTATGACAGTGACATTTTGAGTTAAGTTAATATCACACCTCTGACTCACATCCTTGTCAAGTTAACACCACACTTCTGACAAGACTATCTCCAACCCGTTAAGTTAATATCACACCTCTAACGGTAAAAATTTTACTAGATTCCTCACGGGTCTAGTTTCACTTGTTATTCTCTTCCACAGAATAACAGGTCCACCTAAAGACATTGTTAGGTTAACATTACACCACTGACAATGTTTTATCAAAATCCCCAGCTGATCTTAAATCGAGTTAATCCCAAATCCTTGATAAAAGTTCACCTTCTCTGGGGGTACACACTCCACTTGTCACTTTCTTTTATAAAGTGACAGGTCCACCAAAATCATTCTTTTGCTTCTAAAACAAAACATTCAAGACAACAGAAAGAGGCAAAAAGAAAAGTGTCACTTTTATTGATATCCAAGCATATGAAAGTGATACAAAACGCTCTCTTATACAATAAGATTGAGTGTTACAATTAAGGAGTACAAAGAAGTCCCTCTCTCTCTGAGGCCGTACTCACTCCTTGAAACCGCGTCTGATCCTAAGCGCATGATGTCTGGAGAGGTGCCAGATTGTGGCGACTGTTGGAACCGATTGCACTTTGATGCACGACGCCAACTTTCGAAAGCGCCCTAGCTGACTAAGCCAGGAGCAATGGCGTTCTTGAGATCCGGCGGCAACAGAAGGTCCTGCAATCCTTCCTTCATCACCATCCCTTTCCCCAGCAGGACATCCAACGGAATATCCTTGATGTGACTTCTGGAGTAGGAAGAGGAAGAGGATCTTTCCGCCACCGCAACCGCCGGACCACCCTCGCCGATACTCAGCCTATCCGTCTCTTGCACCAGATCTGCAGAGACCTTGGCGAGGGTTGGGTCCTCGTCAGAGATGTAATATACTCTCTTATAGGTGACGAGGACCATAATATATTCTCTCATAGGTGAATGTTGAACGAGTTCGCCGACCGAAGTATTCTTCCAGGGGCCCAGCAAACCTGCAAGAAACAAAAAGAGAGAATCAGAACCATATGCAACTTAGTGTAAACAAAAAAAAAACTAAGTCAGCAGAGGCAAACGCGGGAATGATCCACGCAGTCAGCCAGACGCAGGAATGACACGCGCAGCAAGCCAAACTATTGCTTCAGCAGAGACAAGCGCGAATCAAAAACGCGGTCTCATTCTGTGCCTAGGTCAAAGAGCACAAACGCCGAAAAGGCACAGACGCCGAAAATTGCCATCTCCATGAACAGGAGTTGCAAGGTGCGGGTCTGAAACCTTTTTTGGAATTCGTTCAAAGGCATTGGCTATGAAATGCGCTGGCATTAGCCATAAACGCGCCAACGCCAAGTGCCAAAGATTCCTGCACGCGCGTCCGGAGAAGTTCAAGCCCATGGTACAAATTCCAGAAGGAGTGCACCAATGCAGACTTCATGAGGGGGTCCAGATGACATGAAGCCAAGGTACAGGCCATGGTAAATCTAAGGTGTCATGGTGAAACAAACGGCATACCCGTAGAGACCTCTGTCAAGAGTTGTACTCTCTGCACCAGGACGCAAACGCGGTCACAGGCCAAGAGTTGTTTTCTCCTAAAGAGACCAAACAGGAGCTTAAAAGCCCTGGGTCATCTTCAGAGCCATCCTCATCCATGGAGACAATTCGCTGAGGGAGATGAAGGTTCTCAAAAGCGCTCTCTCTTTCAAAAACGAAGCAATCCAAAGGCAGGATCGAAGGGAGAAGGTGCGCTCTATTTATAGGCAGCCCCTGATGATGGCGGTTAATGATCTCGTAATCTGAACCGCCAGCCTTAATAACTGCACAACTGCCAAGATCCAGTAAAGGCCGGACGCGTGTAAAGCTGCTTCGAGAACCGCCGCTGGCGCTGATCTCCAACCGCCCGCACTGGTTTCTAATTTAAGAGAATCAATACTCAAGCCCAATCGGCAGCCGACGCGTGGACAACTGCTTCGGGAAACAAAGCGGAAAATCCGCATCTGACGTTTAAAGATCTCACCAAATCCCTATGACAGGCTGTATGTAACGCCTGGGAGGTTACGCCCAGACGCGGATTGAAAACTATATCCAACAGTCCGCTCATCCACGTCCCGGAAAGAGGCCCGCGCAAGTCAACGTCGCGTCCCCCTTAGAGGACACTTAGTCCATTTTCTTAAAAAAAAAAGAAAATGCACAAGGCTGCGTCTCCCGCGTCTGCCTGATCTGCGTCCTTCGCAGAAGCAGATCCGCGTCATTCAGAGCCGCGTCTCCCTACGGACGGATGCCGCGTCTCATGAATCAATGATGGTCGCGTCTCCCTATGGATTGACGCTGCAACTTACCAAAAGGACTTAGCCCTGCCTAAGTTCTCATGAACTAAGAACCGCGTCTCACCCTGTGATTGACGCAGCGTTTGGAGGCCGCGTTCTCACTCTATGCTGCGTCTCATTAAGAAGACTCAGAGCCGGCGCCACGTCCCATTGAAAGAACTTAGTCTTGACTACGTTTAAATTTAGCATTCACAGCCAGTTGGATTCGCCTACAGCTGAGCAAAGAAGATGGAGCAAAATTTTTCAAACTTTTATTATGAACAGTAAAAGTGCATACAAACACTCTAAACAGAGTGTCCTCTTCTTTACAAAAAAAAAAAGGGGGAAAAGAAAAGAAGGCTAAATGTCCTGGCTCGCCAAGGAACGGATTTGCTCCCTGAGATGATGCATCTTGATCTGACGAGCCTTCTCAGCTTCCACCATGGCTTGGACCCGCAGCTCCTCTTCGGATAGGAAGGGTCTTGCAGCCAGCTGCGTTCGCAGAGATTCCACCCTGGAAGAGTGTAGAGACAGACTCTCTTCAGCTCGTGCCTTAGCAGCTTGTTGCTCCTCAAGCTCCTTTTTGAGGGAAACAAGTTTCTCCTCATTCAGCGCAAGAACAGCTTCCGCCTTGGCGATGATGTCCCGAGTTCTGAGGATGACTTGCTCCGTGCTCTGCACACTAAGCTCAGATTCCCTCGAATCTCCGGCTAATTTCTGAATTCAGCCTGGGAGTATTCAAGGTCACGAGTCTCTGCAGCAATTTGCGCCTCCGCCTCCTGTCGCTCCCGTTCCTGATCAGCTAGGAGCCTAGTCAAGGTGGCCTGGGCCTCACCAAAAGAGCCAGCATCTTCCAAAGACTCCAGCTCCCGCAGGTTATCGCCTAGTTGCTCTACCACCCGCAGGCATGCCCTGGCAAGTGAAGGGCCTCCCGCCAATTCGACGCTCATGGCCATATTTTCAAGAAGCCTCTGGGCGAACTGGAAGGTGCTGTGTCCACGGAAGATGAGATCAATACATGATCCCATCGAGGTGAAGAATTGTTGCACCATCTGGCGTGCCAGCTCCCCATGTCTTCACCACCTGAGAAGCTTCCCGACCCTTTTTCTGGCACGCTGATATAGGGCGGATCTTCTCGCACAAGAGCCATGCCGGCCGTCGATGTAGCAAGAGCAAGACCACCCACTGGCGCTTCCTGGAGCGCTGCCTCTACAGGAGCCTCCACGACCAATGAGGGAGTGATAGGCACAACCTCTTCAGAAACTTCCACCGAGAATTGAGCTGTGTGGCCTTCTGGACGAGTGCCGATCGTCGGACTCCCCACCTGAGCCCCCTCAGTCAGAGCTGTCTTACTAGGATCGAGGTCCAGAGGCGCCGAGTCTTGTAGAATGGGAGTCTCCCCAACTTCAGCAGTAGCCTCCTCCACCGGCAGAGTGAGAGCCTCCTCAGCCTCAATGGTTGTTTCCCTTCCTGGCAAAGGGGAAGGCTCCCCAACTTCAACAGTTGCCCCCACTGAGGTTGTCTCGGCAACCGAAGCCTCAATTCCCTCGGGCTGAGCCCCGGTACCTCCAGCTGGCCCTGCAGTATGAAAGAAGAATATTAGAATATCCTCTTCAACATGAAAAGAGAGAATTAAACAGAAGGAGAAAAGAATACCTTCAGTGGGAGCAACTGTCACCAGTGGCGATGGCGCCATCAAGGGCTCACCCTCATGTTGTTCCTCCTCCGAGACGTCAAAGGATCCGCCCTGATCAGCGGGTTCATCACCATAGTCGACTTTATCTTCAAAGTCACTTTCTCCCGATGACGGAGAAGACGATAGCGCCACGCGAGGAAGCTCCGCAACAGGAGCCTTACCCCCAATCACCCCAGTGGTAGGACTAGGGTCGACTGCCCGAGGATTGAAATAAAGACACTAGGAGACCCCGGCTGCTGTACCTCGTCTCTCCCTTCATGAGCAGAAGGAGACTCGGGCTGAGTCTCGATATCTTCATCGCCCATTATGTCAACCTCCGGTGACTCGGTATCACCAGCAACAAGGGGTCGCTCAACGAGCTCCCCTTCCTCCACGGCCTCGCTGCGCAACCTAGGAGCACAGACCAAGCTTGGAAAATCCTCATCTTCCAGCGGTTCCTCAACTCTAACAGGGACACCTTCAGGAGGAACCTCAAGTCCAACAGAGATAGCTCTGGATTGAGAGACTTCAGCCGTTAAGTCCCCTCCGAACCTTCTTAGGGACAGGCTCAGCAATAGAAGCAGAGCGTCGACGACGCTTGCTCGCCAATTGCTTCGACCTCCTTGCCGTCGCGGCTCCACTCTCATCGCTGGTGGCTCCGCCCTCGTCGCTTGCGGCTTTGCCCTTGCCGGTCGCGGTTCCGCCCTCACTACTGGGGGCTCCCTCCTCGATCGTTTCTCGACCTCCCTCTGAGCCTTCAAGTACTGGTCGAGGAGTTTAGAACGTTTACTGGATTCGGGCCTTTCCTCGAGACTGGCATTGATAATCTCAAGACACGAAGACTCCGGAATAAGATCTGGCGTCTGGCCGGCTTGGGAGTACCAAGTACAGAAACTGAAGCTCATACGGCACTTAGGCGCCTCGTTGGGTAGATGGAACGTTGCTCCCGTCCCTCCAGCCACACTGTAATACCAAGCCCGAGCGCCTTCGAACAGGTTCCCGTCAAAGGCGAGCTGAGCATTGGGATTCCCGACGTAAAGTTGATCATAGCCGAACTGTCGGGCGAAGCGACTCGGCATATACGGCTCAATAGTACATGAAGTCCCTTGTCGGAACAGCACATATCCTGGTCGTATGTTGATCAACCTCCAGAAGGCTCCAGCAGGCAATTGCGAGAAGTCATCCCGCCCAGCGACATCCGTGAACAGCTCCCCGGGGGCTGCACCTTGAACCTCCGGAAAACAACGGTTAAGCTGATAGTTCGTGGCACAAGAGAGACGCTTCCTAATGTAATACAGGTAGGTGTCGTGCCACTCCGAACGTTCCAGCCGCTGCACAAATGGGACATGATCCGTGCTCCCACGCGCCGCCGTCATTAGAGAGGGGCAATGCATCACGTACAAAGCCATGAGGTACGTGTAGGGCAGCTCAATCCGCGGGTTGGGGCGCCTCACGTCGGGTTCCCCTCTGAATCAGTATACGGCTCCCCACGGGAATTAGCAGTCTTTGGGGTTTCGCAGAAGTTCTTGGTCAGCACCCGCAGCCCGCTTTGAATACCAGCCACCACGGCTGGAAGAAGGGCTATGGGGTGGCCATGAGCCAAGAGTACCGCCGGGTACACCACATCTGCCACAATAACTTCATGTGGTAGCGTGGGCACCAACACCTCTTCAGCCACAACATCAGGAAGCCCGCCAACAACGCCTGATCAGAAATAGGGGTCCGGGCTTGATGGTGAAAGCTCTCAAAGACCAGGTCAGGGTCGAAGCCGTCCTCGTTCGACTCCGTGGTATAGAACTTGTCAGAAGCTGCGTCAATCCTGTCTTCAACCTCCCCACCAGAACTAGGAGCTAGTCGGATTACTGGGAGATCTTTATTGCTGACATTATTAAACAGATAATCAGCCCAGGATAGTTGCTTGACGCCTCCTGACCTCCAGGCAGTTGTCTGGCCGCAGATGTAGAAATGGCACATCACCTCCCAGTAGGTCTCGTACACTTGAGGAGATTCTTTCTCCAAAAGGCGTAGTTCCCTGGTGGTTGGGACAAATTCCTCGTAAGGAATATCCCCTGACGACAACCCGGAGACCTCATACAACTCGTGCAGGGCAAGGCCCATCTCTCCGACCGGAGTAAAGAATGTCCCCGTCCAAGGATTGTAGCGCTCCAGAATCCCAAAGAAGTTATGAGAACTCATCGGGACGCCCCACTGCACGGCCCTGACTGCTGGGTACAGCCCCACACGCTTCAGCGGCCCCTCAAGATTGGTAAGGACAAAATCCACCATCCGGCCCCACCAAATGTTCCCCGTAGAATGGATCCACCCATGCGCACGGAACTCGGTAGGATAGTCACCCCCTGCTTCTATGAAGGAATTGAGGAAGGTGGTAGCAAGCTCCGGGATCTCTCCAATTGGGATTTCAGGCTTGGACGACGCAGGGAACAGTCCGACAACTGACCCGTCATGACTATCATGGCGGTTTACCTTTTGGAGGCCAAAGTCACCAAGGGCGATCTCAGGGATATACTGGGAAATGTCCCACTCCATCTTCCGGGGGACAGACATGTGTTGGAAGTAGGACATCGGGAACATCCTCTCCATGTCTGGAAGAAAGAATCTTCCGCCCTTTATCTCACGGAGCCATTTATAGGTCCCCTCAGACACACGACGGCCATCATCATAGATATGATCCCCAAAGAAAAAGGCAGGCTTCTCCAACCTAACGCCGTCATCTGTTTTGAGTGCGGCATCGGTCATAAGTGCCCGAAAGGTTCTCCTGTTAACATTAGAGAGCCTGCGATCCAGTAACTGGTCAGCAGTCACGGGGACACTCATTCTTTGCACAAAAGTCAGACGGTGGTCAGCACCACCCACGCGTCCAAAATGGTGCATCTTGGCAAGTGCACCTGAAACATGCGGCACTGCAAAAAGAAAAAAAACACTTGGTCAGATACTTCGCCAAAAATAAGGGAAGACGCTAAGTGTTCATAATTCAAAACGCAGAAGAGACACTGGACGCAGGAATTATCAAATCCGCGTCCAGACCTGCGGGATCGGCGTCTCCACAACGTTCTCCTTGATGTCACTTCTGGGGTGCGAAAAGAAGGGAGTTATCCACCTTAACCCTTCCATCACCATAATCGCCAGAAGCTAAGGAGGGTAACCCCCTTCCTTTCATATCCCCAGATATCAAAATGCTTGGATTCAGACGCCAAATTCATCAAAATCGGCGGCTGAAAACACAGGACGCAACCTGCAAAGCCGCGTTCTGCAAACCAAGACTTATGAAAATTCAAAGTACTTGGACTCAAACGCCAGATTCTACAAAATCGGCGGTTGAAGACACAGAACGCAAGGATCAAATCCGCGTTCTGCAAACCAAGACTTATGAAATTTCAAAGTGCTTGGACTCAGACGCCAGATTCATCAAATCGGCGCCTGATGGCACAAAACGCGGCACAGAACGCATGGATCAAATCCGCGTTCTGCAAATCGCGTCCAGAGTGCAGAATTCACCAGCGTCGGATCATCAGGCCTGCGTCCCGGTTATCATCTCAAGGACAGCGTCCGAGAATCAAACATCGTGTTAGAGGTTCTTAGGGTTCTATGAACAGGTTTAATGGCGGAATCCACGCCGAAGTGCATTTTTACCTCGGAAAACACCCTCCTGCGCAGAGGAAGCATCTCTCTCAGCCTCGGCGACGGTCGCCCTTGAGGTCGATGCAGTCGGTTTCGTCTTGGGAGCCATTGAAGATCTAAGAGCGAGGAGATGAATAGTTGTACGAGGAAGGAAGTTCTTTTTCTCAGAGAATACGTTCGTTCGGAGAAGAAGATGCATCTCTCCAACTGTTGCCTTTTATAGGCACAGAGATTCGCGAAGATACGCAGCGTTTGGCCCAATAAACGCTGCAGCGAATCGCTGCCTGACGCGTGGAGCCAAATCATTGTTTGAACAGGGAAGATCATGCGTCGCGACCCCGCCACAAGTCAGAAGTTGACACGTGGAGCAGTTCATTTAATGAACCGGGGGATCCGCGCGCCAAAAGGCGAAATCTCGCCTTTCCCCAGGCCAGCTGGCGGCGTAATCATAACATGGCACAGCTGCGCGCCCCAAAGTACGCGGCTCTTCGGTGAACATGCCCCGTCAAGCATCATCATAATGCACCCAGAAAATCGCGTCTGCCTTATGAAGATCGGCCGCGTCTCCATTTGCCAAAAGGTCGCGTCTCGCTAAGAAGTCGCGTCTTTAAAGCAGTCTGCTTTTTTCAAAAAAGGAACCTGCGTCCAGTCTCCTGCTTCTGCAAAGTCAGTTCAACAGTACACTGATGTAAACAGACAACCAACCACTCCCGCCAAAAGCGTACCCGTGACAGACTAAAAGCACTCGGGGAGGTCTAGACTGTGCATCTAGACACTCAACACGATCAACTCTGACGGCTTCAAAGAGTTCAACAGTACACTCACGAAGACCAACTCCAGATAAGATCAAGCCCGAAGCATCAACAGTCCAGTCATAAACGCGAACACGGCTAAGATCCAAAGTATTCCGAAATCCGTCCCATTCAACTGCGGAATATCAGAAACTTTGGAGGGGGTTCTGTAGGCTGTCTAAAAATGACTAACAGACAAGCCATTAAGGAAGCAGAGTCTCAAGCTCTAGACGCGAAGGATCAATGGCCGCGTCTCAGCATTAAGACGCGTTGGCTCTACACCGCGTCTCAGCATTAAGACGCGTTGGCTCTACACCCGCGTCTCAGCATCAAGGCGCGTCGGCCCGAAACCCGCGTCTCAGCATCAAGGCGCGTCGGCCCGACGCCCGCGCCTCAGCGTCCAGGTGTAAAGGCCCAAAGCCCGCGTCTCAGCATTAAGGCGCGTTGGTTCGACGCCCGCGTCTCAACTTCAGGACGCGTTTGGCTCGACGCCCGCGTCTCAGTTGCAACTGCCCCGATTGCGGGGCCAGTCACCGCGCAGGTAGCGGGTAGTGGCCCCTCATTCGGGAGCATTTTCAGGAGGCACGTTCACCCCCTGAGACCCCTATAAATAGCTTTGTTTGCTATGAAGAGGGGATCGATCGATCGGAAAAGAAAGAGACTTTTTGGCATCAAAGCTTTGGAAAGGTCGAGAATCAGAAGGTCAAGGCATCATCAAGAGGGAAGCACGACTTCAACAACAGAGGGAGGAGACTCTTCAGCAAGCTTACTGAGTACTAGCTGCTCTTTGCCGAGCTCCTCTTCTAGAGTTTTGGTAGACGGAGCCGAGTTACTCTTTCTACCGACCGAAGAGAAGACCCCCGACGGTCCAGGACGGTCATCTGGTCAACGGAGAACAAGATTCACTCTCCATCGCCACACGAAGAACCCAGCCTTAAACAAAGGGAAGATTCAGACATCCTCCCTCCCTTGTAACTGGAAAAGAAGGAAGAGTAGTTCTTTTGGTTGTAATCGTTTCACTTGAATCAAGGAAATCTTTTACAGCTAAAACCACTTTCTCCGACCACCAGAGTTTTCCGGCGCGTACACCCAACAATCACACGAAGAACGCACAAATCACAAAGACAAGATTTAACGAGGTTCGGCCTCAATGCCTACGTCCTCGGGGCAATCAATGGAGAGATTTATATTTAGGAAGATAATTACAATAACTCTTAGTCTCTTTGAATGCAAGAGAACTCTCAGCTAATACAATTTCGCAGAGATTAAACCCTAGAATCAACATTGGGCTTAAATACCTCACATCAGCGGAGCAGCAGATTTCACCCGAACCCGACCTCCTCTTCCGGTCGACCCGACGGTCGACCCAAGAAACCCGAGAGTTGGGTTGTTTACAGTCAGTCCATTCCGGTCGACCGGCCGGTCGACCCAGAAAACCCGAGAGTTTGGTTCCTGCAGTCAGAGCACTTCGGTCGACCGGGCCGGTCGACCGCCCCAAAACTCTGTGCATGCTGTGCACGTCGGTCGACCGGCCAGGTCGACCGACCCTCCTGTCTTCTGCTGCTGCTGCTATTTCCTGCCACTGTTCCTTTGCCTTTCATCGTCGACTTCCTTGGCGATCTTCGACGGCACTTGGCAATCTTCTACAGCACTTGGCATGGCATCACCTCCTTTAATATCCTCTCTCTCCTCCAACAAACAGCGTCTCTGGTTGAAGAAAAATGACAGGGTGTTGCCAGAGACCATGGACTAGTACAAAGTGGAGAACCAGTCCCAGTAACTATCTTCATATTATTGTCTGAGACTGTGCTCATCCGGGTAGGTTTTTTTTTTTTGTTTTTTTTACATGAAGGCACTCAAATGTCACTTGCTCGCGAGGGCTCGAACTGGTGATCTGAGTGAGCAGAGCTCAACCTCACCGAAATACCACTTGCGGGGACTGCTCATAGGGTAGCTGATACTTTGTCGGTGGTGCAAGTGGTGGAGTTTTTCTGCGACCAATCACCACAGAGCATGAAGAGCTAGGGGAGCCCACTTTCTTTGACTACTACTGGAGTTTGAAATTTCCTCCACAGCTCTCTGCTGTCAGTTGTGGCTGATATCACAAAGAGATATGGGAAAGGATGGGTACTAAACAATCTCGATGCCTCGCATTTGGACTGTTTCTCTGGATTTCTCACTGTCCTCAGTGCCCTAAATTTGGTATTCTTCCTTTATGTCAGTAAGATCTTCACTCAAGGCAGAGGGTTCTGAAAGCGCAGAGACTGTACCTGAGCGAGGAAATTTGTTGTTGACTCATCTGTTGCGCCCTCGCACTTGGGGGCCATGCTAATCTTCTCTGTATCGTTTTAATTTTACCGGTGCAGGGGAATCATAGATTCTTTAAAACGTGTACAACTATGAAATAGTGTGAATACAATTTATAACGTTTTCCATTTTTTACCCCCTTCAATGATTATGAAGGCAATGAAATGATTATGAAGTGAAGTTTCTCTCTGTTGTTTACATTGTTATACGTACTGTTGGCTCGTATGTTTTTAGACATAAACCAGGCTGGCAGGCTGAAAGATGTTTAGAAAGGCCCAAAAAATGTTCAAGGCCCAAGGATACTTAACAACCAGACCTAATTTTGGACTGCAGCAGGCTGGTAATTTTTTTTTAGGGGGAAAAATATTAAAAAAAAAAGTGGGTCAAAAAGTTTTTGTAGTCAATTGTGCTCCTGTGCTTTATTGATAGGACGAGCTTTTGTGCTTATTATAATCCAAATCAAAATCGTGACCTTTGACCACGAATTGTCCTTGACTTTAATTATATATGGGTATGAATTAGGATTTGATATGGCATTATTAAAGAGAGATACTTTCCATACCCGCTTGTAGGCATACCTACTCACATACCCAAAGCACAGTAGGAGAATCATCATTATCATTACTTTATAAATACGCGGGAAATTCAATTCAATTGTGGACCAAAACGAAAACTAAAACTTGCTTTTTGAGGCATCAAGCGTGAAGTGCGAGCAAATAAAACACCTTTCACAAAAAGAAATTCTTCCTCACTCACACACACTTGACTGTTCGAAAATTCAAAAAAAAAAAAAATTTGGGACTTTTACGCTATGGAAATGGTTAGTCCGGGCCCGCGCCCTTTAAAGAAAATGAAAAACTTTTTATTTCTTTTTCTTCCTTTGGAGTAAGGGCTTGTTTGTTTTCCGTGTAAACTGTGTTAGAAAATGACTTGAAAATCTGACTTTAGTAGGCCCCGCAATTTTTTCTTATAGCGTGTTTGATTGACAAAAATCAAACACACAAAGAGATTGGCACCGCAAACATCGGTTCAGTGGCCGTTGTTTTCATTAGAAAATCAAAGGCACTCAAACAAAATTTTCTCAAAGAAAATTAATTTTGTGAGCCCCACTGTCAGTTTTCTGAAATCCTTTTCCAATCCAAACAAGTAAGGAAAAATGAAAAAATTCTGACTTCATTGATGACGCAATGCCGAAACCAACAAAAATATCACTACTACTATAATTTTTTTGTGTAAAACAATGGAAACACTTCACACATGAGAAAATATCGGGAGCAACAAAACATAATAACTAGTACAATCATCAGGGGTTCGGTTCATGTGTGTGAGTCATACACACATACAATAAGAGAACCAATCCCGCGTTGACACGTGGATTGAAATTATTATAATCTCTTATAATATGTGTGTGAGGCCCACACACATAATATATTATAAGAGAACCAATCCACGTGTCAACGTGGGATTAGTTCTCTTATTGTATGTGTGTGTGGCTCACACACATGAACCGAACCCAATCATCAGGCAGGCACATGCCATATTTTTGGCTCCAACTGTCACAAAAATTAAAACAAAAAATATGACGTGGCAGAAGCTAGTCCATACCAAACGCATCAATTACAAGGGTCCCAAGCAAATAAGTTTGAAATTGAAGACAACACCGTAAACTTTTCCGCTGACAATTTTTTTTTTTGAGTAAAAACCAGCGTTTCATTAAAAAGAGCTTTAACGAAACAACCTCAAAAAAACTTACAGGAACTCACTCTGCCCTTTGTTACTGTTACAAACCACCACAAAAGCCAACAAAACCACCTTATGAAATCAAAGCCAACTGTTTGCCTATATAAATGTACTGCCATCCTTCACTGAGAGCCAGAGACCAAAACCAATGGCTGAGAGATTAGAGGAAGGCGAAGAACAGTACGCAAAGGATGGCTCGGTCGATCTCAGAGGAAACCCCGTGCTCAGATCCAAGAGAGGAGGCTGGAAGGCTTGCTCCTTTGTCGTCGGTAAACATGCTTAAATCCCGCTGTCTCTTGAAATTGTATCTTGACAGAGTATCAGTGTGCATACATGACTGCAGTGTATGAGGTGTTTGAGAGGATGGCGTACTATGGGATCTCGTCGAACTTGGTGCTGTACTTGACCAACAGGCTGCATCAAGGCACCGTGGATGCTGCAAACAATGTCACCAATTGGGTCGGGACCGTCTTCTTGATGCCGATCCTGGGAGCTTATGTTGCAGATGCTCATCTCGGGCGGTACTGGACCTTTGTCATTGCGTCCGCCATCTATCTCTTGGTAAGCCTGCATCGAGTTTCGATATTCAGTTGGCATTTGCTGTATAGAGTTCTGTTAGTTTGCATGATACATGATGATAGAGATCATAAGTTAGCTGTAAGATTTCTGTGTTAGTTTTCCTAGTTACTCCACCCAACTCAAATATGGCCAGGTCTTCCTCTTGTGTCCTTCTGATTTACTGTTGAAATTTTTGCATCAAATCAATCAACTAGAAAAATCAGTTCTATCAACTGTAGTTAAACTTTAAAAGAAAATTTCATTAGGGAGCCCATCAAGCAAGCAAGCTCGCTCATGGGAGAAAGCGTGCTTGAACGAGAGTAGCATTGGGGTGTGTGACCTATCTTTTAGTCTATATTTTTCCCGAGAAAGAAAAAGGGAGGATGCCTAGTGCCACACAAAATCGCTGAAACATAAAAACCCTAGAGGGAAACAAGTAGGTTCTCGTGAAAGATTCTCTCTATCTCAATAATGTGATCCTTTGGCCTCTTTCAATAATGCTCTAAAGTTTGTGGAGAACACAAGAAAATGAAAGGTCCATTAGACTAATCCCTAATCCCTTCTCTGAAATATTCAAGATTCGACTTTAGTACCATATAGATGCGAGCTCAGAAAAGTCTATTGACATCCCTACAATGGGGTCCAAACTTATCGGTGAATAAAATCAAAGAGAAACATAAATATGGGAAAAGGATGTATAATAAAACCTCAATTCGGCATCAAGAACAGAGACTTGAGCAAGAATATTTTTTTTTTTTTCTAAGGTGGCTGTCAATTGATAGGATTCACAACAAAAGCTTTAATTTTTCTGGTTGGCCGCATCTGTTGGTAGGAGAAGGCATTAGATGCTATGAAAATAATGCTGTCGACCCCATGTCTAAATAAAAATTGAGGGTCGCACTCTTTTTCTTCAAATCAGTGAAAGCTACGCTTTGGGTAGCAGTAGCAGTATCAGTCCATACTTTCTACATGTTAGATACCAGTCATACCACTCTATCTTAAAGACCACAACCATATTGAGCACTTATCGTAAAACCTTGAAATGCGAGGTGAGCGCTAGGGTCCATATCTGATTGGGATGCCATCACAAGCAATGAAGAGAATCGAAGCACATGTCAAAATCCTGGAGTCAGTATCATAGTAAGCATACAAAGAGGAACTTGGACTTTCGGTGCATTAGGGTGTGCTTAACGCCAAAATTCATTTCGAATCCAGTTGACTAACTGTAGGCTGACTGACTGGAGGGGCTCTAGAAGGGATTTGTAAACAATTATTGGTATCAGAACAGACGAGTTGTGAACTCAATTATTGGTGATGATGCATGGCTGTTGATACCTAAAGACATCTCAAAAGTGGGACACCTCTCGATTCTCATCCATCATCACAAAAGAGAAGAGAAAGAGAGATTGCCTTTCATCCACCGAACTCGAGCAAGAGAATGTGTGGACTTCACTGCCCAACCCCATGAACCATACGAAACTTTTTTTTTTATCCTTGTACTGCTGATCTCAGCTTTTGGTCACCATCCAAATCCAAGAACAGGTTAAAATCTAGAACAGGTTGTTAGCCTGTGTTAATTGGAGGTTAGGTCCACCCATGTCCAAACTGGGGCAACAGGTTCATCTCTGTAGCTGCAAATTCTCAGATAGTGGTCAGTAGATTCATCAAATCTAATCTAGTTGGAGTCAACACTGATTGATAGAAACAAAGAAAAAGAAAGGTAGCCCTTTTCCAGTCAATCTATAGCAATGGCATGAAACAAAAGCAATTGCGTGTAGAGAGTGGAGAACTGGAAAGAACCAAAATCAGGCTAACATACAAACAAACAAAGGGATAGGATTCACAAGAGTCGTCACTCAATTTCCTATCTTGAATTCACAATAAATAACAAACAAACCCATGTGCTTTACAATTTTATTTCTTTTCTCAATTGACATGATCTAAGGCCTAAGCATATGATTGTACAATTATTGATGGTTTGCCTAACTTTCTACTTAACATCATTCTTTTTTCTCTCCCCAAATTGACGGTACAATTATTGAGACTAGGCCTAACCCAGGGTAGATCTAGAATGAATATCCTCCCCACTTGCACTATTAAAGTCATTCATTCAGGAATTAGCAAACAACCAACCACCACACTCCCACACCAAACTGAAAGGAAAAAGAAAAGAAAAGAAGACAACCTTTATTTATTTATTTATTATTATTGCATGTTTTGTAAAGCCAACTAAAGAATATGGTAGGATGATCAACTACATTTATCTTCTTGTAAAAAATTACTGAATTGAGTTCCTGCCACCTACCTGTATTTCAGTAATTGATGCATATCAAGTTTTTTTTTTCTCCAATTACCTGGATTTGATATCATGTACAATATAGAAAGAAGGGTAAGTGCCTTGTCTTCTTGAACAACAAAACTATTTTGTATAACATGAACCAACTGCCTTATCGAAAAATTAGAACTACTTGTATAAGACATCAAAAACCTCTTTGCTAAAAAAAAAAAGAAAAGAGAAGAAAAGAAAAGAAATCAATTACTGCACTTTCTTTGCGCATTAAAAAGAAAAGTGAGAGAACGAGAAACTAATGATCTTGTTTGTGTTATTAGGGCATGTGTCTGCTAACCCTTGCAGTTTCTATATCACCACTAAAACCTCCACCATGCTCAAGCAACTGCAAGCCAGCTTCAGCACTACAACTAGGTACATTTTTCGGAGGACTGTACATTATTGCACTAGGAACTGGTGGAACCAAACCCAATATATCAACAATTGGTGCTGATCAGTTTGATGATTTCGACGCAAAAGAGAGGAACCACAAGCTTTCTTTCTTCAACTGGTGGATGTTCAGCATTTTTCTGGGGACACTTTTTGCCAATACTGTCTTGGTCTATTTGCAAGATAATGTGGGGTGGACTGTCGGATATGGGTTCCCAACATTGGGCCTTGTGATCTCAGTGGTGATTTTCTTAGCAGGTACACCATTTTACAGGCACAAGTTGCCACAAGGGAGCCCATTCACTAGGATGTCTAGGGTCATTGTGGCTGCATTAAGGAAATGGAGGGTTCCCGTTCCTAATGACCCCAAGGAGCTTCATGAGTTGGACTTGGAGGTATACAAAGAGAATGGAAAGTTTAGAATTGATTCAACATCTTCATTAAGGTTAGCAACATTCTTGTAACGAATCTTCTAAAATATAACCTTAGATTTACCTAGTATTCACCATACATAATTCCCCTTTGTTTTTCATGCAACACAGGTTCCTCAATAAAGCAGCAGTAAAAGCTGTTCCAAACTCTCCATGGATGTTGTGTTCAGTAACACAAGTGGAAGAGACCAAGCAAATTCTCCGAATGCTTCCACTACTAGCTACAATGTTCATCCCATGCACAATGATCGCACAAATTAACACCCTTTTCGTGAAGCAAGGTACCACATTAAAACGACACATCGGACCGCACTTTGAAATCCCCCCCGCCAGTCTCGCAGCATTCGTTACGCTAGCTATGCTCATTTCACTTCCATTGTACGATCGTTGCTTCGTGAAGTTCATGAGGACTTGGACTAAAAACCCTAGGGGGATTACTCTCCTGCAAAGAATAGGAATTGGGCTAATTCTACACATCATTACGATGACAATAGCGGCTATAGCAGAAAGAATAAGGCTAAATATTGCTATAAGTCATGGATTAGTCCAAAGTGGAGGCCAAGTCCCACTGACCATCTTCATACTACTGCCTCAGTTTGTGCTCATGGGAGTAGCTGATGCTTTCTTGGTGCCCGGAGAGATTGAGTTTTTCTATGATCAAGCTCCAGAGAGCATGAAGAGTTTGGGCACTTCATACTCTTTAACTGCTTATGGGGTAGGTAACTTCCTCAGTAGTTTTATCCTGTCAGTTGTCTCTGATATCACAAAAAGAAATGGAAAGGGATGGGTACTGAATAATCTCAATGCCTCACATCTGGACTATTACTATGGATTCCTCACTATCCTTAGTGTCCTAAATTTCTTCTTCTTCCTTTCTGCCAGTATGATCTATACCTATAAGGTAGAGCATTTTGAATCAGAAACTATGACACAGAAGAATAAAGGTGCAATCGACAATCTCAAACAGGAAAAATCCTAAGGCCAGGACTCTGTAGATCTATTGTTTGTGTCAAAGAATCATTGCAGACATTTTGTGATAAAAAGATGTACACTTTTGAAACACTATCAGTTGAAATTTGCATTGCTTTGCCCCAGGGAAAAAATATGATGTTTATAGATTACCTCTATCTTGGCACTGAACATAGTACGTTTACAGTTTAGTAAAACCACTACAGAAGAAAAATGGTCTGCAGAAAAGGAAATAACATTCTATCAGAAATGAGTTATTAAATCATTGGATAAAACAGTCTTAGTCAGCGGAAAAATTGTAGATAAAATGATTTACCATTCTTTGTACCTGAATAGTCCAGCTTCCATCTTTCTCAACTCTAGCAGAAACACCATACTGCGCAAGATTCTCAAACTCCGGCAGAAAGACATTCCTGCTTGAAGAAACCTGATGACCAAACTGTGGACTAGAGAATGTCAATGATGTTACTTAGAAATCAGTCACCTTCTATCCATAGCTGCTCTGCGCTGCTACTCGTAGTGGCAAACTTCATTCCATGCCGAAGCCTTTCTGGAGGGGCTCAATGATCAGGCACTGCCTTCTCTGGATTCTCCTTCCTGATTGAACCGAGGTTTAACAATGTGATGTTCTATATCTAGGAGTTTTCAGTATTGTAGGAATAAAGTAGAGTATTAGAATAACAATTGTGATTTGCAATTAGAGTAACAACAGAGTAGCGAACAATAGGATAGTTTATCTAATAGTTAGCTGATAGTTTAGAAACTCAACGCTCCATATGCTGCTGATGAGCAAAAGGTAAAGATTTTCTTTATCCCATTGGGCAATAAGAAAACACGAAATTAAAGCCTCCCTTTGAAAAAACTATAAACTGTCATTCAAGAAAGATGAACCTAATGAGTGGTGTACGAATACCAAAAGAACTATCATTCAAGAAGAATCATAATTAAGTACGATTTTTGCATGCTGAATTATAAGAAGAACATTTGTAAAACAAAACAACAAAATTGAGGAAAAAGAAAGGAAGTAGAAGAAGAGGGCATTCAAATAACAGAATAACAAGTCATAGAGTTAGCAGAAAAATCAAGAAAATAACAAATGCATATTTGCGCATCAGTTAATCTAGTGCGTAATAAAGAGCAATGGACAACCTATATACATCAGAAGAGAACTAAGTGTATCTCTTTAAAATTGATGGCTCCCAAATCACAGAACTCCTCTGCCTTCACTCCTCGACCAGTGGTATCCTCTAGCCTCACTGTCCGCATCCTCCCACAGAAAGTTCCTCCTTATTGTAGCGGCCTAAATAAACCACGTTCGGAATTCTTGGAAGGTTAGGAAGCATGGACACAGATGAGAAATCACAGAAACATGGAGACATGGCTATACCTTAAGGTTCAAATACGAATATGTGACAACATGACTCTAAAAGTATGTGTGTGCCCACGTCTATATAGAATACGCATCAAAACCTACAGTAATAAGGACTTTTTAATTGAAGAAAGAAAAAACAAAATAAAATCTAAATAATATACTCCATAACTTCTAATTGGCTAACCAAATCAAACAAAAAAGTCTCATAAGGTCCACTCCAGTACTTCCTTCACATGATTACGAGGTGTGTTTTGCTTTTGTTGTTAACTTCGTATTTCTCTTATGTCAAAGCATGTCTTCTTATTTCTGTGTTCCAAGATATTAGACACGCAGTCTTTTAGAAATTTTTTAACCAACTGTGCTGTGACACAAATTTATGGTTTTTTAAAATTCAATACTGCTCTGAAACACAACCTCTTGGTTTCTTAAAATCCAACTAGGCTTTAGAGTGTTTGATACATGTCAAGCAAGTGTTACGCAAGTGTCAGTATTCATACGTTTCATATATGGATATGAAAATCACTTTGAAGTGTCTTTGCTTCATAGGTGGAAGGCCATCATTTATACATAGGATGGGAGGAGAGTACTGAATTGATCAACATAATTTTCTTCTTAAGAGAGACTATTTGATCCCTTCCATCCTACTAAATCGTTTAGGACTTTTCAGTAAGAAGGGACCAGCATTCTCTCTTCCCGAGCTAGTAGGGCGCTAAGATATGTGATGTTAAATCCTTCCACCTTAAATCAAAGATGTAAAAGAAGGCATCCCAATCATCACCCTTACCACAAAGAGAAAAATTAAAACCTTTTTCCCATAATAGATACTAGAAAAGTGCACATGCTAGGGGAACGTGAAGTATTTTAAATTAGAATTATTTCTAATTTATGAATATATGGGTAAAGTGTTCCAAGTCGGTCTTCTTGATATAATCTAATAAGGCGGCTTAAACCTCCAACATCCCAATTTTTTTTCTGATCCGGCCGCACATTATCATCCTCATATTTTAAGATATGCACATGAAAAATCAAGTGATTTGGAGTTCGTTTACTCATTGATGTAATTGTTCCATTTTGTTCTACTGTTAAAAAATCGTTAATATTTGAACCCAAAGAAAATAGAGTAAACAAACTCCAAATCACATGATTTTTTATACATCTTAGAACATGAATATGATAATGTGTGATCGGATCGTGAAAAAAATCGGGATGTTGGAGTTTTAAACCGCCTCCTTAGATTGTAAGGAGACCTACTAAGAACACTTTACCCTATATATATATATATATATATATATATATATATATATATATATATATATATATATATATATATATTCTAATTTATTCTAATAATTTATTGCAACAACATAATATTGATCTATTCAACAAAAGTAACAATTGTATAAATATGTAGCTATTTTCATTACATTGCTATAGTAGAAATAAACATTTAGGGAAATGTTTCAATAAAAAAAGAGTAAAGAATATGTTAAGAAATATGATTTGTATAAGGAGTGGTAAGTTGTATTAGGAGTAGTATAAGAATAAGAGTAGGATTAGACTTCATGTATCTATTAATATAATTAAGAGGAGATATCTCCCTTTAACAAACCTTTCTCTCTAAATTGTTTCCATGGTAACAGAGCCTTAGGTCCCAAAACCCTAATATTTTCCCTCTTCTCTTCTTTTTTTTCTTCTCTTATCCCCGAACCACGCCTTAACAAACCCTTCATCTTCAACCTGCACATTGACGAAAGCCTCAGACTCCTACAGCACCATCAAATCCTTCTTCTCATCTTCAAATCAACTTGAATCCACCTTCTCGCCCTCGCCTTCAATAACTAACCTCAATCTAACCCGATTCGATCCGAATCTAACCCGAGTCAAATTCAATCCAACCCGATTTGGAGTCGAATCTATCGCCTCACCCTCGTCTTCAGTGGCCGACCCAATCCGATCCAATCCGACAACTCTGTAGACTTCTCCGACCTTCGCCTAGCCCTCATCTTTAGCAGCCGACCCCAATCTGACCCAATTTGCCAGCCTTGCAGACTTCTTTGACCCGAAAAGATCACGTCCTCATCTTTGAAGACATCTCCGACCAAAATGGACGCTTGCTAGCCAAACCAGACTTACTTCTTAGCCGAACTACGCCTCCTCTTCCCTTCAACCTTTCAACCCAGATCCATAATCATCTGTCTTCTTCATCTACACCCTATTCATCTCTTTTCCTCTCCTTCTCTTTGTTAATTTATCACATTTTTCAAAACAAAATATGGGGTTCTTCTTTTGGGGATAGGCAGTTTAACCTCATGTTTGTTTTAAAACTAAGTTTAGGTTTTTATTATTTAAGCGTCTTTGTAATTTTGAGGGGTTCTCGTGCTTGTTTATATGAGTTTTAAGTGATTGCTAAAGAGATAAAGCAGCATCATTGATAAAAGTTGACTAGTGAAAACATTTTGTTGTGGAAATGAGTTATTATGTTCAAGTTACTGGGAGATCTATGTTAGAACTTACAGTTTGATGATAATAGATTTTGATGATAACAAATATGATGCAGGTACATTAGAGCTTAATCTACAAAGCTAGTATTGAGTTCTGGTAGCTCAAGTTCATTCAAAGATATTGACTATTTTTGTGTATTTTTAGAAATTTATTAAAAGTCTTGATCACACACACAAAATAGTCTTATAGTCGACTAACCCCTTTCTATAGTCGACTAACATATCATTGAGTCGACTTATAATAGTCTATAGTCGACTAAGTGTTTTCACAGACAAAAATATCTGTTCTTTGTTTGTTGACTGCAAGCAACGTTAGTCGACTAATCCCTTTTATATAGTCGACTAATTTTAGTTTTCAGATATCTATCAATCTGTGTCAGATACATATAGTCGACTTGATCTTTAGGTTAGTCGACTAACCCAGGCAAAACTTCTTATAATAGTTGACTACTCTCATATCCTAGTCGACTAACTATAATTTTTGACTGTTATTCAGTTTTGATTTTCTGGTGTTTTCTCCAACGTTTTTGATTTTTAAATTTGAGTTGATAACTTCCCTAACTGATATTGATTTCACGTATAAATAGGAATATTGTCCTTGGATGTAATCACCAATTAAAAATCATAAGCTTTCTGTCAAAACTCTGTTGAAAATTCTATTTTTCAGAAAACTAGTTTTTACTTTCTGTTCTTCACACAATTCCAATTCTTTTGTGAAGAATTTTGAGAGTCATCCTATAAGATATCTTGTTTACAATCACGTACAAGTTTTAAGGCTTATAGGTTGTTATATTATAATCAATCAAAGAGAAAGTGTCTTCTTGGTGTAGAGAAGAGTTGTATAGATTTGACAAAGGGTGTTTTGTCAAGTAGTTTATAAGGAGTTGATTTTGGGGTGTATCAAAATCAGGATAAGAAAAATCTCAAACGGGTTGCTTGGGGACTGGATGTAGGTCACGGGACCGAAGCAGGATAAAATCTCTCGTGTTTGTGTTTGTATTTTTCTGAGATTTATTCTGTGCATTTTCCTTTCTTTCAAGTATTTTAATTAAAAGTTTATAAACACTGCTCATTTCTTCTTTATTGTTTGTGTTGTCTTGTTTATAGATCCTACATTTGGTATCAGAGCCTGCCTGTAGTGTTCAAGGATGGCAACGGAGTTTATCACAATTCAAGAAAGGACATTCTACATAACGTCCACCATTATTTGAGGAATCAAACTACAACTACTGGAGTATAAAATAAAGATCTACTTGCAATCACTTAACTATAAACTATGGAACATAGTAGAAGCACCATACACCAAGCCAACCACTAATTATAATATGTGGAGTGAAGAACAAAAGAAGTCTGTAAATCTTGATGCCAAAGCAATGAATGTACTTTTCTGTGTCTTGAATAAAGAAGAATTCAATCGTGTGTCAACGCCAGATCTGCAAATTAAATATGGCAGATTTTACACGTAACACATGAAGATACCAATAAAGTTAAAAAATCTAAAATCTTTGTTCTTGTTCACAGGTTTGGACTCTTCAAAATGAAGGAGAATGAAATCATTGCAGAAATAGTTACAAGGTTCACTGACATTACAAATTCCTTAGTAGTTTTTGGAAAGGAATACACTCAAGTTGAAAAAGTTAGAAAGATTCCTCATGCACTCACATCAGATTAGGAGAAGAAAACTACTGCAATAGAAGAAGCATGTCATTAGAAAACCTTATTAGTAATTTAATGACATATGAAGTTCAACTTGAAGATAGGAAGAAGGATGAACAACTTTAATCCAAGAAGAAAGTACGTGCCTTCCATACATCCTCAGATATGGACAATTCAGATGATGATGAAGAGGAGATGGCAATACTCTCAAGAAAATTCAGAAAGTTCTTGAAATAATGTAAGTTTAATCCTATTTGTTTTAATTGTAATAGACTAGATCATATAAAGAAGGATTGTCCATTGCTAAAATACAAAGGGAACTTCAAGTTCAACAAATTCAACAAAAAGAAGAAAGATTATCAGGCAACTTAGGAGGATAGTGATTCATCTTCCTCTGACAAAGAAGAAGCCACTGAAACTGCCAATATCTGCTTTATGGCTCAAGAAGATGAGGTACAAGAATATGCTGAAATATTAGATATATTTAATGAATTATATAATGATCTCAAGAATGAAAAGATTAAAATAAAGTTTTAACAAAGAAAAATGAAAGACTCAACAAAGAAAATTCACTTTATATCTCTCAAATGTCTTCCTTAAATTCTAATTAGCACGATTTTGTCACATTTTTCATGCCCGTATCATCTATTATTTGTCTATTAATAATGTTACTCGAGTATTTTTAGTGGTGTTTTGCAGATTAAGCTATCAGAAGACGACTGAACCACAAAAGCGTGTTTCGAAGACTGTAAAGCGTGCAACAGGAGATTGAAGGAGAGATAGGATACTTGGCACTGCCGATACTGCTCTATCACGCTCAAAAAGGGCATCAAATAAATCAACAGTCAATTCGGAGAAGTTTGAAGCAAGTTGAGGTGAAAATGCAATTTTGTAAAGTCTAGGGGCTTAAATGTAATTTGACATGAAATAGTTTTTCTGTGTAATTAAATAATTTTTGTAGACTTTTATGTAAAATAGCCAAACCCTAAGTCTATAAATAGCCATGTAAGGCTAGGGTTTTGGGGGCTATTATTTTTTAGGAGAGATAATTTAAATTTTCAGAAATTACTTTTGACGGCTGCGTCCTTTTACCTTTCTTCTCTGCATTAATTACTGGAGGATTGCTTTCTTCTCCTCTGTGAATTTTTTCACATCTGCACACGTTCCTAGGCGCGTTGGTCCAAGCGCAGGACGCTCTCTTCAGGGCACTTGAGTGCCAGCGCATGGTTAAGGCGCTTTACTTTCAACGCCTTGTTTAAGGCGCCTATCAGTGCCTAGTTTTTAAGCGTTTTACCGCGCCTTGATTAAGGCGCCGGGCTCCTACAATGCCATTGTTTTAGGCGCTTTACAGCGCCCTTGTTTTAGGTGCTTATCAACGCCCTGATTAAGGCGCCCCAATAAGAAGGTGCTGCAGCGCCTTCAAAAAAGAAGGCCCTGCTTTCAATAGGGCGGTGGGGCCCAAAGAAGTTTTCACAGCACCCTTAAAGGCGCAACAAGCGTTGCTAAAGCGCCTGCCAACAGGCGCCCAATCAGGAGTGCCTTCAACAGCACTATGTAGACTATAAGATGTTGTAGACGCGTCTACATCCCAAAGCTCAGAGCAGGCTCCCATCTCCCTGTTTTGCTTCAGCCTTACCAAATTCACGTTAGTATTTTAATTATTTAATTCAGTTTTAGATATATCTGTTTAGGGTAATTATTTAGATCATTGATTTAATTAATAATTTAGTTTTTAATTAATTAATAATTTATTTGTTAAATTACATGATGGTTAAAATTAATATGTGTGACTAAACAAATTTCATGTGCCTAGAGTGATGAAGCTAGTCTACTAAATTGTGGTGAACATTTAAATCTCTCAGATAAGATATGAAAAACACATTAATTAATTTTTAATAATGAGATTTATTGCTAGATATTTGAAAATTTGACAAGATATGTTTAAATAATCTATATTCCATGCTTATTGTTTTTCTTAGTGGTTGCTTTAATTTTATTTTAGTACTTTGATAGAATATGCGATTTAACTTAATATCTTGTGCTTCGGACCACAGTTTTAGGATTTTATGCCATTTGAAACAGAAATTTATTATTGTGTAAATCATTCAGTTAAGAGATAAATACCACCACATAAACAGTAGTCTAGGGGATTCTACCCTAGATGCATGATCCTTCTCTTTGACAAACTAGTTCACATCAGCTTCTCAATCTTTTCAACCAATTCGCCTAATTTGTGTTAGAATCATTTAGAAATACCTTCCCTGTGGACCGACCCTCAAGTGCTGCAAACGAATTACCGTGCACTTGCGGTTAATTTAAAACAAGGAGACAGAATCTCCCCATCAAGTTTTTGGCGCCGTTGCCGGGGAACGGTGTTTTCTTTAGTCTTAGCACTTTTACCGAAAAAATTCATAAAAAAATATAATTAAAAAATAAAAAAATAAAAATTAATGTAATCCACACATCACACTTTCCAACTTGACACCTACGCTGATATATGTCAGCTTGGGTACGCGATTCAACAGGACGTCTAGTCAGCATAAAATCAAACGACTAGATGACTCACCATGTTCCACCTATGGTCCTCATGTACCGATGTTACCCGCCTCGATCATCACACCCATCACGCTGAAGCCACAATACATAACGATGCTTCCCAAATTTTCTGGGCTGGAATCTGAAGATACCTATATGTTCATCAACGAGTTCGAGGAGGTTTGCGCAATGATGAGAATCAGGCAGTTGAGTGACGATGGAGTCAAACTAAGGTTCATCCCTTTCTCACTCAAAGACAATGCTAAAAAGTGGCTATACAGCCTCACAACTAACTCAATCACTACATGGGTAGAGTTTGTTACAGTCTTTCTGAAGAAGTTTTTCCCAATGCACAAGACTGCAAGAATCCGGTCTGAAATTAATCAATTCAGACAACAGGACAAAGAACCATTTTGGAGATACTTAAAAAGGTTTAAGGACCTTCTAGCTCAATGTCCCCATCATGCCATAAAAAAGTGGCGTCTCTGTGAAATAATATATGAGGGTGTCGATTATAATTCGAAAACCCTTCTTGAATTCATGAGCCACGGTGACTTCATAAGGATGACAGATGATGCTGCATGGAATTCCTTGAAGAAATGGTAAAAAAAACCATGCACTGGGAAGGGTTTAATGAGAAGCCACTAACAACAAACTCAACCACCACATCAAGGAGTGGCATACATTCGATTGAAAACTCCATTGCAACCGAAGCAAAGATGGCAGCACTAATGAAAAAGATTGAAGTATTGGAAAGCAAGGGGACTCCTCAGCAGTTCGATCAAGTAAATCAGACCTCTGTATCAAGTTGCTTTAACTGTCAATCTCTAACTCATGTTATGGAAGATTGCCCGTTCCTTCCAAACCCATTGATGAACAGTCAAGGACAACAGTTAAACGCCACTTATCAGGGACAAAGGAATGATCCATATGCACCAACATACAATCCAGGGTGAAAGAATCACCCTAACCTTTCATGGAATCAAGGAGGAGGATATCAAGGAGAGGCAACAAGTGCAACCCAACCAAGTGGTTCATAGTATGCTAGGACAAACACATTCCCGTATCAACAATAACAACCGGCCTTTGTGACACCATAATCCACTCCAACATATGCAAATCCATCAATGCCACCACCCAGATTTGGAAGCGAACAAAAGTTGAACACCAAGGAGAAGAACTTTAACTCATTTATGCAATCGACAAATCGGCTGTTGCAATCCAATCAACAAGCCATACAACAACTCACGTTGCAAATGAGTAAAATGTCTTCTCAAATGAGTGAAAGAGAAAGAGGGACTTTCCCCAGCCAACTTGAGATTAATCTCAGGGATACCAGAGCTAAAAATAACACTTCAAATTCAGCTCAACTGAATACGGTCCACGTATTACGGTCGGGAAAAGAGGTGGACAATCAGGTGGAAGTTCCCAGTCCTACAAAATTAGTTGATTTGATGACAGACCCATCATCCTCAAGCTCTAGCAAAGCAAATGACAAAGAAGCTGAGGAAGTTATTGAGCCTACATATGATCCACCGGCTCCCTTTCCAAATAGGCTCCGATCCAAGAAGAACACAACACAGATGGAGAAGATTCTAGAAATTTTCAAGTCAGTCAAAGTGAATATTCCTCTCCTTGAAGCTGTTGAACAGTCCCATCATATGCAAAGTTCTTGAAGGACCTATGCACAAAGAAACGAGATCATCAGACTCCTAAGAAGGTCTTCCTTACTGCAAATATCAGCGAGACCATAAAGAAGATAATGCCAGTTAAATACAAGGACCCTGGTTGTCCGACTCTATCTTGCACTATTGGAACCACAGTATTGTCAAAGCCTTACTAGATTTGGGGTCGAGTGTCTTGCTTTCATATTCAATTTACAAGCAGTTAGGAGTGGGTGAATTAAAACCCACAAGGATTACCTTACAGTTAGCTGATAGATCGGTGAAAATTCTAAAGGGTGAGGTAGAAGACGTACTGATCAGGGTTGGAGAATTCATATTCTCAGTCAATCTTGTTGTCCTTGAAACTGCACCGGTGGAGAACCCAAAAGGGCGAATTCCTGTGATTCATGGCTGACCTTTCTTAGTAACATCAAATGCTTTGATCAATTGTCATAGTGGGTTGATGAAACTCACCTTTGGGAACATGACTATCGATCTCAATATTTTCAATCTTAGAAAGCAGCCAACCTATCACTCTAACTAACCTTTAGATGTCAACATGATCCAAGAGATATCAAGCAAACATTTTGAAGATGAAGGATCAGATATCGAGTATCTTGACCAAGGGTCGAGCCTGACAAAGTGGAACAAGGGTTTGATGAAGTGTTCGAACGAGCTGGTCAGGTATTTACAATGCACTAGGAGCCTCTCTATGAGTCACTTGATGAGGGAATTCGAGCACCACTTCGACCATCTGTGGAGGAGCCACCTAACTTAGAGCTAAAACCTCTCCCTGGAACATTAAAGTATGCCTATTTAGGTGAGGATGAAAAGCTTCAGATCGTGATAGCTTCCAATCTGAGTAAGAACCAAGAAGAATCGCTCTTGTCTATATTGAAGGAGAACAAGAAAGTTATAGGGTGGACAATGGCTGATATAAAAGGGTTAAGTCCAACAATCGTCAAGCATCGGATCCACTTAACTGAACATGCCCAACTATGAAGAGACCCCCACGCAGAACGAATCCTGTAATGCAAGAGGCAGTAAGAAAAGACATTTTGAAATGCCTCGACAATGGAATCATTTATCCAATTTTGACAGTTCGTGGGTGAGTCCTGTGCAAGTGGTGCCGAAAAAGTCGGGAATCACTGTGGTCAAGAACGATGACAATGAGCTTATACCTACGCAAATTCAGACAGGATGGTGAATGTGTATCGATTACAGGAAGCTCAATGCGAAAACGAGAAAGGACCATTTTCCTTTGCCGTTCATTGACCAGATGTTGAAACGTTTAGCCGGACATGAATATTATTGCTTCCTTAATGGATACTCCGGTTACAATCAGATTCCGATAGCTCCTAAGGATCAGGAGAAAACCACATTCAAATGTCCTTTCGAAACATTTGCATACAGACGCATGGGTTGTGCAATGCACCTGCAACATTCCAACGTGTACGCTCAGTATTTTTTCCGACATGGTGGAAAGATTCCTCTAGGTGTTCATGAACGATTTTTCCATCTTTGGATATTCCTTCTCAGAATGCCTTCACCATCTCAGTCTAGTTCTCACTCGATGCAGAGAAAAGAATCTGACATTGGATTGGGAGAAGTGCCACTTTATGGTTCAACAAGGCATTGTTTTGGGTCATGTAATATCCAAGAAAGGGATTGAGGTGGACAAAGCAAAAGTGGATTTGATAGCTTATCTTCCACCTCCTAAATCAGTGAAGGATATCAAATAATTTTTAGGGCATACTGGTTTTTATCGACGGTTCATACAAAACTTCAGCAAGATTGCTCACCATTAACCAGCCTTCTTGCCAAGGACGTCCCGTTCGCTTACACCCCAGAATGCCTTAAGGCATTTGAGATCTTAAAGAAGGAGCTAATCTCAACCCCTATAATTCATGCACCGGACTGGAGCCAATCCTTCGAACTAATGTGTGACGCGTCTGATTACGCTATCGGTGCAGTCTTAGGGCAGCGAATTGACAAGCAGCCTCATGTGATCTATTAAGCCAGTAGGACACTGAACGATGCACAACTCAACTACTCCACAGTAGAGAAAGAATTCTTAGCTGTAGTCTTTGCGCTTGAAAAGTTTAGATCGTACCTGATTGGCTCACAGATCACTATTTACACTGACCACGCTGCTCTAAAGTATTTGTTGACCAAGAAGGATGCAAAAACAAGACTGATAAGATGGATATTGCTACTTCAGGAATTTGACCTTCAAATCAGGGATAAAAAGGAGACCGATAATCTGGTGGTTGATCACATGTCCCGTCTACCAAACGCTCCATCCTCTAATGTACCCATAAACGAACAGTTTCCCGACGAACAATTGCTCGCCGTAATGAGAGAGCCATGGTTCGCAAATATTGCCAACTTCCTTGTGACCAGAAAAACACCTGAAGAATGGTCAAGACAATACAAATATAAGTTTCACTCTTAATTGAAGTACTTCTATTGGGATGATCCATATGGAAGTACTGTCCTGATCAGATCTTTAGGAGAAGAAGAATACAAAAGCATCTTGTCATTCTGTTATGTCCAAGCTTGTGGGGGACACTTCGAAGCAAAGAAGACTGCAGAGAAGATTCTGCAATGTGATTTTTATTGGCCCACCCATTTTAAAGACGCTCACGAGTTCTGTAAATGTTGCACTCGCTGTCAACATGTGTGCAGGATCACAAGGAGGAACATGATGTCGTTACACCCAATATTAACAGTCGAAATATTTGATGTGTGGGGCATTGACTTCATGGGACCATTCCCAAACTCATTTGAAAATCTTTACATTTTAGTTGCTATTGATTACATGTCCAAATGGGTAGAAGCTGTGGCAAGCAGGACCAATGACAATAAGATTATTGTCAAATTCTTAAAGAAGAATATTTTTTTCTCGATCACGTGCAATTATCAGCGACAATGACACCCACTTTTGTAACCGTTCTTTTGAGGCTCTACTGAGGAAATGCTCGATTACCCATAAACTATCAACTCCATATCATCCAAAAACGAGTGGTCAAGTGAAAGTGAGCAACAGGCAAATCAAACAGATTCTAGAGAAACAGTAAATCTGAATCGCAAAGATTGGTCGGTAAAATTAGTAGATGCTTTATGGGCATACCGAACTACTTTTAAAACCAATCTTGGAATGTCTCCGTATCGACTTATTTTTAGGAAAGCATACCATCTACTGGTAGAATTGGAGCACAGAGCCATGTGGGCCATAAAACAGCTTAATTTTGACCTTGGTATGGCAGGAGAACATAGAAAACTTCAACTCAACGAGTTGGAAGAAATCAGGAATGAAGCATACGAGAATCCCAGAATCTATAAGGAAAAGACAAAGGTGTTCCATGATAAAATAATTTTGCAGAAGTCATTTACACCAGGTCAGAAAATCCTATTATATGATTTCAGACTGCATTGTTTCCCAGTAAGTTGAGATCTAGATGGACAGGACCATCATGGTGCGCGTGGTGTTTCCTCATGGAGCAGTGGAGATAGAAGATCCAAAAAATGGTGCAGTGTTCAAGATTAATGGGCAACATTTAAAGCCATTTTTGAAAATGCCTGCGAACGGTAATGAGGTGGTTATGAGTCTTCATGACCCCCAATACACTGGATGAGCAGTTCATGTTTTGTATCTATGTATTTGTGTACTAAAAAAAACTAACATACTGATTCTATATCTTGGACACTAACAAAGCAAGTGGGAGAATTAAGAACATGGCAGACCCAGATTTAGACCACGGATTATGGGACGACGAGAATGATTTTCTGGACTAAAACTCGCTATTTTTAGAATTTGGTTTTGACGAAGGAGAGTCGGTGAATGAATATGTTAATCGAATTATGCAACCAATTGCTACCGACACCGAATTTTGTCTGGGTATTCATAATTGGCAACACAGGCTCTATCCACATATGCTAATGCATGAGAATTTTTTAGGGTTGCAGAACTTTGCACTGCCATCACATACAGAAAACAGAGATGAGATAGAAAGAGCATTGAGATTCCTGCTACCAACCCCGAACGGTGAACCCGACCAGGAACCTCCAATTGCTAATCAAGGTAGCTCAGATAAAGGTATGTATATTTTCACTATAGCCTGCTTCATCTTCATCCACTTGTTTTAGGATTTTTCATAACCGTAGGGAGTCAGTGTAGTGTTTAGAGTCTTTTACTTATCTCTCTCTAACTTTGATGTCAAGATTTCTATAAGTGTTACAAGATAAGCAGGGATGCACACACAGGAAGCAGTCTTTTGATTGTTTCTATGGTGATATTTCTCTTGGTGTACTGTGAGTTATCTACAATTCTAGCATATTGTATAAATTTATCATTTTTCTTGTATGCGTGGATTGTCTGATTATTATGACATGTGCATAATTTAAGAGTGCATCTTTTATCTCTATATTCATTTGCATGCATGAGGACATGACACATTTTAAGTGTGGGGGGAGATTTCACATATTTCTTTTGCTTTAGGAGTCTTTTTGGTTTTGCTTTGGTTTTAGGATTTTTACTTTATTTCTCTTTTCTTTCTTTATTTATTTTATTTTAGAAGTCTAGTGTGTGTGTGTGTGTATATATATATATAAATTTTGAAAATTTTGAAAAGTTTCTACAGATAGCTAGCTAGTATGTAAGTGATTTGGTATCCATGAGTAGATTTTAAAGGTAAGATCGAAATGAAAGAGTCATAAAGTCTTAATATAAAGATTAGAATCTAAAACGGACATACCATCTAAACTTAGTTTAAGTAATTATATACCTAATAGCACTTACACTATTAAGTTCATAGGCTTGAAAAATTGATTATATTAGGAATAAGTCTTATTTTGTGGCCTCAGTTACTTGAGTAATTAAATCCGTAGGAGTGTTTTTACACTTATTGTCCTAAAATCGTCTGGTTTGAGAGCATTGGTCCAACGCTCGCTACATGGGTAGCTGAGAAAGCCTAATAAGACAAAACAACATAAAATATAATAATTTTTTATTATCAATTAGCTAGGTGTCTTGGCCTCAGGAAACCCTTGTATCTATGCGAAAGATAGTTAAAAAGTCCAAAATAATTATATATATATATTTGTTATATATAAAAAAAAGTTCGAAAGTTGTAATCAAATATTCCCAAGCTTGAGAACTATATTATGATCACGGGGTACATAAGATCTGAAACTTAGAACAGGTGATGTAAAGTTTTATATTTGAGACTTTATTTTATAGCCGATATGATTTCTTAAATCGAGGTCCTACTTGAAAATGAAACTCTTGAAAACTTAAAATCTTACTAACTGGTTAAGTTGAGTTGATAAAAAATAATTTTTTCTTTCTTGATTTTTTATTATCCTTATTCTACTTTTGTTTACTCCTTAATCTTATTCTTGTATGAATTTTGTGGGTGTAATCCACTGAAAACCCTCACGAGACAAAACTCGTCCTCTAGGGGTATCCTAAGGGTTTAACGGCGTGTTACACGTGCTAAGTGTAACCGTAATTCCTACGAAAGTGAGAATAATTTTTCTATTTGTTTGTTTTTAATTTTTCTTCTTTTTAGTTTTACTCGAGGACTAGCAAAAGATAGGTGTTGGGATATTTGATCAGCACGATTTTGTCACATTTTTCATGCCAATTCATCTATTATTTGTCTATAAATAATGCTACTCGGTATTTTTAGTGGTGTTTTGTAGAGTAAGCTATCAGAAGACGACTGAACCACAAAAGCATGTTTTGGAGACTGTACAGCATGCAACAGGAGATTGAAGGAGAGATAGGATGATTGGCACTGCCGGTACTGCTCTACCACGCTCAAAACGAGCATCAAATAAATCTACAGTCAATTCAGAGATGTTTGAAGCCAGTTGGGGTGAAAACACAATTTTGTAAAGCCAGGGGCTTAAATGTAATCTGACATGAAATAGCTTTTCTGTATAATTAAATAATTTCTGTGGACTTTTATGTAAAATAGCCAAACCCTAAGTCTATAAATAGCCATGTAAGGCTAGGGTTTTGGGGCTATTATTTTTTGGGAGAGATAATTTAAATTTTCAGAAATTACTTTTGACGGTTGCGTCCTTTAACCTTTCTTCTCTGCATTAATTACTGGAGAATTGCTTTCTTCTTCTCAGCGAATTTTTTCACATCTGCACACATTCCTAGGCGCGTTGGTCCAAGCGCAGGCGCTCTCTTCAGGCACTTGAGTGCCAGTGCCTGCGCCATGTTTAAGGTGCCTATCAGTGCCTGGTTTTAAGCGCTTTACAGCGCCTGTCAGCGCCTTTGTTTTAGGCGCTTACAGCGCCCTTGTTTTAGGTGCTTATCAGCGCCCTGATTAAGGCGCTGCAGCACCTTCAAAAAAGAAGGCGATGCTTTCAATAAGGCGGTGGGGCTCAAAGAAGTTTTCACAGCACCCTTAAAGGCACAACAGGCGCTGCCAAAGCGCCTGCCAACAGGCGCCTAATCAGGAGCGCCTTCAAAAGCACTGTGCAGACTATAAGGTGCTGCAGACGCGTCTACATCCCAAAGCTCAGAGAAGGCTTCCATCTCCCTGTTTGCTTCAGCCTTGCTCCACGTACCAAATTCACGTTAGTATTTTAATTATTTAATTCAGTTTTAGATATATCTGTTTGGGGTAATTATTTAGATCATTGATTTAATTAATAATTTAGTTTTTAATTAATTAATAATTTATTTGTTAAATTACATGATGGTTAAAATTAATATGTGTAACTAAACAAATTTCATGTACCTAAAGTCTACTAGATAGTAGTGGACATTTAAATCTCTCAGATAGGATATGAAAAACACATTAATTGATTTTTAATCAATGAGATTTATTACTAGATATTTGAAAATTTAACAAGATATGTTTAAATAATTGATATTCCATACTTAGGTTTTTCTTAATGGTTGCTTTAATTTTATTTTAGTACTTTGATGGAATATGCGATTTAATTTAATATCTTGTGCATAGGACCACAGTTCTAGGATTTTATACCTTTTGAAACAGAAATTTATTATTGTGTAAATCATTTAGTTGAGAGATAAATACCACCACATGAACAGTCGTCTAGGGGATTCTACCCTGGTGCATGATCCTTCTCTTTGACAAACTAGTTCACATCAGCTTCTCAATCTTTTCAACCAATTCGCCTAATTTGTGTTAGGATCATTTAGAAACACCCTCCTTGTGGACCGACCTTCAAGTGTTGAAAACGAACTACCGTGCACTTACGGTTAATTTAAAACAAGGAGATAGAATCTCCCCATCAAATTCTCAAAAAACTAACTTTGAAAAAGTTATTTCATATTTAAAAAAAGATAATGAGAATTTCTTAAAAGAGAGTGTTTTGCTTAAAAGAGAAACTGTTTCTTTAAATTCTAGAATTTCTATTTTAGATAAAGAAATGACAGGTTTCAAAAGTGAATATGAAGAAATTTTGAAAAATGTGACAAAATTTAATAAGGGAAAAGAAAATTTAAATGATTTATTGTCTTATCAAAAGATGTCAAAAAATCATTTTGGTCTTGGATTTTCAAAAGATAAGTTTGAAAAACCTACACATGTTGGTCTTGGATTTTCAAAAATTAATGTTGGAAAATCTACACATTTTTATAAAAATAATAATCATAATCCATATAATTCTTTTGTGAGAAGAAATACTGATACTATTTCAAAAAGTATTAGGAACAAATATAAATGGATTCCTAAACATCTAAATGTTGTGGGTAAAAATGCTTATATTGCATCATATATACATCACGTATGTAATTCTTGTAATTATGTTTATACTAACAAATGGAAACCAAATTCAAATTGGGATTGGATTCCTAAATGTTAGAGGTTAGATTTTGATGATAACTTTATGATGCTGATGCATTGGAGCTCTATCTCAAAAGCTAGTGCTGAGTTCTAATTGCTCAAGATTACTCAAGGATATTGGCTATTTTTGTGTATTTTTTTGAGATTTATTCTGGGCATTTTCCTTTTCTAGTAAGTATTTTATTAAACGCTATTCATCTTTATTTTAGTGTTTGTGTTGCCGTTTATAGGACCTAAATTTGGTATCAGAGCCTACCAACACACTGCATACAGTATTCAAGGATGGCAACGGAGTTTCCTTCATCTCAGTTCAAAGGACATTCTACACAACGTTCACCATTATTTGATGGATCAAACTACAACTACTGAAAGTGTAGAATGAAGATCTATTTGCAATCACTCAATAATGAACTCTGGAACATAGTAGAAGGACCATACACCAAGCCGACCACCAATTACAATGCGTGGAGTGAAGAACAAAGAAATCTGTAAATCTTGATGCCAAAGCAATGAATGCACTTTTATGTGCCTTGAACAAAGAAGAATTCAATCGCGTGTCAACGGCCAGATCTGCAAATCAAATATGGCAGATTTTACAGGTAACACATGAAGGTACTAATAAAGTTAAAGAATCTAAAATTTCTATTCTTTTCAGAGGTTTGAACTCTTCAAAATGAAGGAGAACGAAACCATTACAGAAATATTTACAAGGTTCACCAACATTACAAATTCCTTAGTAGCCCTTGGAAAGGAATACACTCAAGTTGAAAAAGTCAGAAAGATTCTTCGTGCACTCACATCAGATTGGGAGAAGAAAACAACTGCAATAGAAGAAGCAAATAATCTTTCAACAATGTTATTAGAAAACTTTATTGGTAATTTAATGGTATATGAAGTACAACTAAAAGATAGGAAGAAGAATGAACAACTTTAATCCAAGAAAAAGTATTTGTCTTCCATATATCCTCAGATATGGACAATTAAGATGATGATGAAGAGGAGACGGTAATGCTCTCAAGAAAATTCAGAAAGTTCTTGAAGCAAGGTAAGTTTAATCCTACATGTTTTAATTGTAATAAAACAGGTCATATAAAGAAGGATTGCTCATTGCTAAAAAACAAAGAGCAATTCAAGTTCAACAAGTTCAACAAAAAAAAGAAAGATTATCAGGCATCAAGGGAGAATAGTGATTCATCTTCCTCTGATGAAGAAGAAGCCACTAAACTGCCAATGTTTGTTTTATGCCTCAAGAAGAAGATGAGGTACAACATACTAAATTATTAGATGCATTTCATGAATTATATGATGATCTTAAGAATGAAAAGATTAAAATAAAGTTTTTAATAAAGGAAAATAAAAGACTTAACAAAGAAAATTCATTTTGTTTCTCAAATTTCTTCTGTAAATTCTCAAAAAGATGACTTTGAAAACGTTATATCATCATTGAAAAAGGATAATGAGAATTTCTTAAAAGAGAATGTTTTACTTAAAAGAGAAACTATTTCTTTAAATTCTAGAATTTCAATTTTAGATAAAGAAATGTCAAGTTTCAAAATTAAGTATGAAGAAATTTTGAAAATGTAACAAAATTTAATAAGGGAAAAGAAAATTTAAATGATTTATTGTTTTATCAAAAGATTTCAAAAATAATTTTGGTCTTAGATTTTCAAAAGATAAGTTTGAAAAACCTATACATGATAGTCTTGACTTTTCAAAAAATTATGATTTTTATGAAAAGAATCATAATCCATATAATTCTTTTGTGAAAAGAAGAATTAAGAATAAATATATATGGATTCCTAAAAATTGAAGTATTGTGGATAAAAATGCTTATGTTGCATCATATATATACATCATGTATGTAATTCTTGTGATTATGTTTATACTAACAAATAGAAACCAAATTCAAATTGGATTTGGGTTTCTAAAGGTTAATTGTTTTTTGACCTTATTATGATTGGTACCATACAAAATGTTTATCTTTTAGGTACCATATAAAAAATAATTTCTTGATGATAGAAAATTATTTCAAACATATAATGCATAATATATCATATTTGTATGTCATGATATATTTTTTTTGCAGGGGGAGAGCACTTGTTATCTATATTTTTATAACATGTTCTATGCAGGGGGAGAACAATTTTTTGTTATAACCTGTTCTCTGCATGGGGAGTTTTTGTGCACACAACTTATCATCATCAAAAAGGGAGAGAATATTGGAACTTAGATTTTGATGATAACATTTGTGATGCGGATGCATTGGAGCTCTATCTCAAAAGCTAGTGCTGAGTTCTAATTGCTCAAGACTACTCAAGGATATTGACCATTTTTGTGTATTGTTTATAGATTGTTAAAAACCTTGATCACACACACAATATAGTCATATAATCGACTTATTCCCTAGTCTAGTCGACTAATATATCCTCTAGCTGACTTGCTCCTTTATATAGTCAACTAAGTCTTTCCACAGATATATATCATCTCTCTGTTTGTTGACTATAACCAATATTAGTCGACTTATACTCTCTGCTAGTAGACTAATTGTAGTTTTCAGATACTTATTATTCTGTATCAGTCTTGATGTAGTCGACTTGATATATTGCCTAGTCGACTAAATCAGGCAAAACTTGTTCTATTAGTCGACCAATCTCATACCCTAGTCGATTATAGACAGTTTCTGACTGTTAATCAGTTATTGATTTCTGGTGTTTTATCCAACGTTTTAATTTTCAAATTTAAGTTGATAATTTCCCTAACTGACCATTGATTTCACCTATAAATAGGGATGTTGTCCTAGGATGAATTCACCAATTCAAATCACAAGTTTTCTGCCCAAAATCTGTTCAAAAAAATTCTTCAGAAAACTTGTTTCTACTTTCTGTTATTCACACAATTCCAACTCTATTGTAAAGAATTATGAGAGTCCACCTATAAGAGACCTTATTCACGATCACATACAAGTTTCAAGGCTTATAGGATTCATTGTAATCATTCAAAGAGTTGTTGTCTTCTTAGTGTAGAGAACAGTTGTACAGATTTGACAAAAGTTGTATTGTCAAGTGGTGTACAAGGAGTTGATTTTGGAGTGTATCAAAATCAGGATAAGAAAAATCTCAAGCGGGTTGCTTGAGGACTGGATGTAGGTCACGAGGACCGAACCAGGATAAAATCTCTCATGCTTGTGTTTGCATTTTTTCTGAGATTTATTTTATGCATTTTCCTTTTCTTGTAAGTATTTTATTAAACGCTATTCATCTTTGTTTTAGTGCTTGTGTTGCCATTATTTATAGATCCTACACTAAAGGCTAATCTTTTTCAGACCCTGTCATAATGGGTACCATATAAAATGTTTTATCTTATAGGTACCTTATAAAGAAAAGTGAATACTTGATAGAAAATTATTTCAAGCATATAATGCACAATATAATATATCATATATGGATGCCATGATATATTTTATGCAAGGGGAAAATACTTGTTATCTATATTTGTTATAACTTATTTTATGCAGGGGAGAACACTTGTTATCTATATTTGTTATAATCTGTTCTCTGTAGGGAGAGTTTTTCTCTGTAGGGAGAGTTTTCGTGCACACAGCTTATCATCATCAAAAAGGGAGAGAATGTTGGAACTTATAGTTTAATGATAATAAATTTTGATGATAACAAATATGATGCAGGTATATTGGAGTTTAATCTACAAAGAGCTAGTACTAAGTTCTAGTAACTCAAGTTTATTCAAGGATATTGACTATTTTTTTGTATTTTTAGAAATTTGTTAAAAGCCTTGATCACACACACAAAATAGACTTATAGTCGACTAACCCCTTTTTATAGTCGACTAATATATCCTTTAGTCGACTTATAATAGTCTATAGTCGACTAAGTGCCTTCAAAGAAAAAAAAATATTTGTTCTCTGTTTGTTGACTGTAAGCAACATTAGGCGACTAATCCCTTTTACATATTGACTAATTTTAGTTTCCAGAGATCTATCAATTTGTTTCAGATACATATAGTTGACTTGATCTTTAAGCTAGTCGACTAACCAAGGTAAAACTTCTTATAGTAGTCGACTACTCTCATCTCCTAGTCGACTAACTACAGTTTCTGACTGTTACTCAGTTTTGATTTTCTGGTGTTTCTCTAACGTTTTGATTTTCAAATTTGACTTGATAACTTTTCTAACTGACCATTAATTTCACCTATAAATAGGGATGTTGTCCTGGGATGTAATCACCAATTAAAAATCATAAGTTTTCTGTCCAAAACTCTGTTGAAAATTCTGTTTTTCAGAAAACTAGTTTTTACTTTCTGTTCTTCACACAATTCCAACTCTTTTGTGAAGAATTATGAGAGTCATTCTGTAAGATACCTTGTTCACAATCATATACAAGTTTCAAGGCTTATAGGTTGTTATATTGTAATCAATTAAAGAGAAAGTGTCTTCTTAGTGTAAAGAAGAGTTGTACAGATTTGAAAAAGGGTGTTTTGTCAAGTGGTGTAAAAGGAGTTGATTTTGGGGTGTATCAAAATCAGATAAGGAAAATCTCAAGCGGATTGCTTGGGGACTAGACGTAGGTCACACGGACCGAACCAGAATAAAATCTCTTGTATTTGCGTTTGCATTTTTCTGAAATTTATTCTATGCATTTTCCTTTCTTGCAAGTATTTTAATTAAAAGTTTTATAAACACTATTCATCTCTTCTTTAGTATTTGTATTGCCTTGTTTATAGATCCTACAAGCTAAAAATCACCACTTAACTGACGATCCCTTTGATCCAAAGACGCAAACTTGGAAATAAGATGACACATTTCTTCCAGGACAAATCTTGAACAACATGGAGCCATGCGTTTAGGATCTGTTTTGACATTGCAGGACTTTAAAAGAGATGTAAATCTACTTGGAAAGGTTGTATTTAGGTGGCAACAATCTGAGTCGAGTCTATGATGTAATTCAAAAGCTATTCAGGAGAAAACATCATAGTCTAATGTTGGTCCAGCTCTATGTTGACTTCAACAAACTTTTCGATGAGGTCAAAGAGATTTTCAAGATGCAGGAGGGATAAAACAAATTGATGATTCTTGTTTTCTTTGGAGCATTGCATCAAGAGTTCTCGAAGGCTCGACTGAATGTGATTGACAGCTCCACTGTCAAGTTATTTGAGGATACATATCACTTCTTACGTGAGATGTTCCTTCAGAGTCATATAACCCAGCCAGCATAGAGTCTTAGGATCGTTCTGCTCTTGCGGTACAAGGCAGAACAACAGAAAGTAAAGGTCGTGGGAGTGATTTTGAAGGTAGAGGTTGTTGGGGAGGTCATGGTGGTGGTAGTTCAGGAGGACGAGGAAGAGGGGATCTATTGTTATTATGTAACAAGCCAGGCCATATCAAGCACAATAGCCCACTATTGCAACGAAAGCAATAGCGATTGGTCCCGAAATGATACCAATTGTAGGATCTAAAATAAGTCAACACAAATACTAAAACAAAAGATGATTAGCGTTAAAATATAAAGAACTTGCATAAAAAGAAATAAATCGCAGAAAGTAAATCAAACACAAACACAAGTGATTTATCCTGGTTCGGTCCTCTTGACCTACATCTAGTCCCCAAGCCACCCGCTTGAGATTTTCCTTTAACCTTTGATTTTGTATACCCAAAATCAACACCTTGTATACCACTTGACAAATCCCCTTTGCTAAATGTATACAACTCTTATTACAACCAAGAAGACACAATACCTTGTACAACTTCTCCTCAATCCGAAGACGCTCTTGTACAATCTTTCTCTTTGAGTGATCACAAACAATCCTATAAGCCTTGAATCTGTATATGATCGTGAACAAGGACTCTTATAGGTGGACTCTCAGAAATCTTCACTGAAGGATTAGAATTTGAGTGAAGAATTGAAAGTGGAAACAGTTTTCTGAAAAACAGATTTTTTTAATAGAGTTTTTGGGCAGAAAACTTGTGTTTTGAATTGGTGTTTTTAGCCTAGGACAACATCCCTATTTATAGCTGAAATCTATGGTCAGTTAGGGTAGTTATCAGGACAAATTTAGATATTGAAACATTAGATAAAACACCAGAAATCAGAAACTGTTCAACAGTAAGAAACTGTCATTAGTCGACTTGAGTCTATGGGTTAGTCGACTAGAAGAACAACTTTTACCTATAGTAGTCGACTAATAAAGGGGGCAAGTCGACTAGGGAATGGCTGATACACAAGACATATTTCTGGAAACTGAATATAGTCGACCAGTAGAAGGTATAAGTCGACTAAGCCATATATTAGTCGACTAGGAAAAGTATAAGTCGACTAATAGTGCATACAGATCAGAAACAGAAAGTTAGTATGCATCTAGAAACAAACTAAGTCGATTATAATAAGAAGTTAGTCGACTATAGCTGTTATAAGTCAACTAATCAAACGTATAAGTCGACTACAAGGGCTTATGATGTGTGTGTGTGTTCAAGGCTTTTAACATTCTAATAAATATTACAATACATATCCATAGCCTTATTCTTGGGAAGTCTTGAGCATGTAGAACTCTTGTATAAACTTGTGAGATAGAGCTCCAATGAAATGGCTTCACAAATGTATCATCAGAATCAAGTTCCAACATTCCCCCCTTTTTGATGATGACACTTTGTGTGCATGAATACATCCCCTGCAGAGAATATGTTATATGTTCTCCCCCTGCGTAGACAGGTTATAACAAATATAGAAAAATATGCGTTCTCCCCCTGCAAAAAATATATCATAACATATATATACATATGATAAATGTTTGAAATATTTTTCTTATTAAACTTTTTATTTGGTACCGAAAGATAAACATTAAAATGGTACCAATTATTTATAAGATCAAAGCATTAACCTTTAGGAATCCAAACCCAATTTGAATCTAGTTTTCCATCTATTAGTATACATATAATTGCATGAATTACATATAGAATGTATGTATGATGCAATATAAGTATTTTGATCAACAATGCTTAAGTTTTTAGGAATCCTTATGAACTTATTCTTAATTCTTTTTGAAATAATATCAGTATTTCTTTTCACAAAAGAATTATATGGATTATAATTCTTTTTACAAACATGTATAGATTTTTCTCTTTGATTTAAGAATCCAAGATCATAATGATTATGTGTCATCTTTTGATATGATAACAAATTATTTAACTTTTCTTTTCCTTGATTAAATTTAGTCACTTTTTTCAAAATCTCTTCATACTTCATTTTGAAACTCGATATGTTTTTATTTAAAACAGTAATTCTTTCATTTAAAGACAAAGTTTCCTTTTTAAGCATAACATTTCTTTTATAAAATTCTCACTATCCTTTTTCAATGATGATATCACTTTTTTAAAATCATCTTTTTGAGAATTTATAGAAGAAATTTGAGAAACATAACATGAATTTTTTATGATAAGTTTTTCATTTTCCTTTGACAAAACTTTATTCTTTATCGTTTCATTCTTAAGATCATTATATAATTCATGAAATACATCTAAGAGTTCAGTATATTGTACCTCATCTTTTTCTTGAGTCATGAAACAAATGTTGACATGTTCAATGGTTTCTTCTTCATCAGAGGAAGAGGAATCACTATTTTCCCATGATGCTTGATAGTCTTTCTTCTTTTTGAATTTTTTGCTCTTGAATTTACCTTTATTTTGAACAATGGGCAATCCTTCTTCATATGACATGTTTTATTACAATTAAAATATTTAAACTTACCTTACTTCAAGAACTTTCTGAACTTTCTTGAGAGCATTGTCATCTCCTCTTCATCGTCATCTGAGGATGCATGGAAGGCAAGTTCTTTCTTTGAGAAAGGTTGTTGTTCATCCTTCTTTCTGTCTTCCAGTTGTACTTCATGTGTCATTAAATTACCAATGAGGTTTTCTAATGACATAGTGGAGAGATCATTTGCTTCTTCGATTGCAGTTGTCTTCTTCTCCCAATCTGATGTAAGTGCACGAAGGATCTTGCGAACTTTTTCGACTTGAGTGTATTCCTTTCCAAGGGATGCGAAGGAATTTGTTGTACCGGTGAACCTTGTAACCATTTCTGAGATGGTTTTATTCTCCTTCATTTTGAATAGTTCAAACATGTGGACAAGAATAGACATTTTAGATTCTTTAACTTTGTTTGTGCCTTCATGTGTTACCCGTAGAGTGTGTCATATTTGATTTGCAGATGTGGCTGTTGACACACGATTGAATTCTTCTTTGATTAAGGCACAGAATAATGCATTCATCGCTTTGGCATCAAGGTTCGCATTCTTCTTTTGATCACACTCCAAGCGCTGTAATTGGTAATAGGTTTGGTGTACGATGCTTCTACTATATTCCATAGTTCGTAGTTGAGCGATTGCAAGTAAATCTTCATTCTACACTTTCAGTAGTTGTAGTTCGATCCATCAAATAGTGATGGATATTGTGTAGAATGTCCTTCTCTGAATTGCGATGAAGGAAACTCCGTTGCCATCCTTGTAGGTTGTTGACTGGGTATGCAGGGTTCTGATAGAGTATGTCGGGCCGGACTCTGATACCAAGTGTTGGTCCCGAAATGATACCAATTGTAGGATCTAAAATAAGTCAACACAAATACTAAAACAAAGGATGATTAGCGTTAAAATATAAAGAACTTGCATAAAAGGAAATAAATCACAGAAAGTAAATCAAACGCAAACACAAGTGATTTATCCTGGTTCGACCCTCTTGACCTACATCCTGTCCCCAAGCCACCCGCTTGAGATTTTCCTTTAACCTTTGATTTTGTATACCCAAATCAACACCTTGTATACCACTTGACAAATCCCCTTTGCTAAATGTATACAACTCTTATTACAACCAAGAAGACACAATACCTTGTACAACTTCTCCTCAATCCGAAGACGCTCTTGTACAATCTTTCTCTTTGAGTGATCACAAACAATCCTATAAGCCTTGAATCTGTATATGATCGTGAACAAGGACTCTTATAGGTGGACTCTCAGAAATCTTCACTGAAGGATTAGAATTTGAGTGAAGAATTGAAAGTGGAAACAGTTTTCTGAAAAACAGATTTTTTTAATAGAGTTTTTGGGCAGAAAACTTGTGTTTTGAATTGGTGTTTTTAGCCTAAGACAACATCCCTATTTATAGTTAAAATCTATGGTCAGTTAGGGTAGTTATCAGGACAAATTTGAATATTAAAACATTGGATAAAACACCAGAAATCAGAAACTGTTCAACAGTCAGAAACTGTCATTAGTCGACTTGAGTCTATGAGTTAGTCGACTAGAACAACTTTTACCTATAGTAGTCGACTAATAAAGGGGGCAAGTCGACTAAGGAATGGCTGATACAAAAGACATATTTCTGGAAACTGAATATAGTCGACCAGTAGAAGGTATAAGTCGACTAGGCCATATATTAGTCGACTAGGGAAAAGTATAAGTCGACTAATAGTGCATACAGATCAGAAACAGAAAGTTGGCATGCATCTAGAAACAAACTAAGTCGACTATAGTAAGAAGTTAGTCGACTATAGCTGTTATAAGTCGACTGATCAAATGTACAAGTCGACTACAAGGGCTCATGATGTGTGTGTGTGTGTGTTCAAGGCTTTTAATATTCTAATAAATATTATAATACACATCCATAGTTATTATTCTCGGGAAGTCTTGAGCATGTAGAACTCTTGTATAAACTTGTGAGATAGAGCTCCAATGAAATGGCTTCACAAATGTATCATCAGAATCAAGTTCCAACAATAGCAACAACAGTTTCGATCTGCTCATATAGCCATAAATCAGGATCAACAATATGATAGCAAGAGTTAGAGGAGCAGATGAAAGAGCAATTGTATTAGATGTTCTAATAGTTTCAGACATCTAATCAGTCTTCCACGACCACTTTCCTCGGACAGGTTATCCCACTGCTTTTCTTATTTTATCTAGTTCTCCTACTTGAATTATAAATTCAGGAGCTTCTGATTACTGATCGGGGTAAACCGCGCACAAAAGTTGTATGTTTTGAAATCAAGATTTAAAGTGTGTGTGCTTTGGCTTCCTCGATACTTCCGTTATAGCATAGAGGCTAAAACGAGTCGAATCCACAAGGACGGGAGGCGATAGAAGCTTTACCGGTTGATTCACGTGTTTGTTTAAAAGTTCTTCAAAGTTTTAAAGAATGAAAAGAAAAGAAACAAAGAATGAAAAGAGAAGTATACGGTGAAAACAAAGAAGTGGGAAACATAGAAAAGAATGGTTTTTGTAGTTTTTGGAATATTTCTAAAACAAGTGAAAGAGAAAGAAAACTCACGGCTACTAACTACTAATGACTCCACCAACACGCTAACCTCTTAGTGATAGTTGCTCACATGTATCATTGGCCATCACTAGTCCTTGGTTCAAGAGCGATTCAAAGCATGACCCATATGTAACTCACTACAACCCAACTCAACAAACAAGTGCAAGCTACACTTAAATCATTAAAACCCAATAAGAGCAAGCATGAAGTAAAGTAATGTTAACTTGTTAGTGGTTAGGAAGTTAGAGTGTTAGATCCATCATCATGAGCCATCAATGGCTCTTGCAAGAGTAAGGCCAAAACGAGACTATTAGATTCATGTGGATTATCATAAAAGAAGTTAGCAAGTTAGTGGTTAGTAGTTAGTTGCCATGAGAGAAAAGACTAGCTACACATGTAAAAGAGATTAGAGAAAAGAAAACAAAGATAAGGTAAGAGAGCACCTTTCATAGATTGTCACCTTCTATTACAAGCACTCTTGCTTCCCAACATGTACCACTCTCTCTCCCAAATACAAGATCTACAAGAAATGGAAATACAAGGGAGGAACAAGAAGAAAAACTACACTACACTACCATAAACTATAAAATGAAAATGAAACTCTCCTAAAACTCTGCATATCTTTGCTCTGAAACCCCAGGGGGGTATTTATAGCCACCAGGGAAGAGGGGGGCCAAGGGACAGGCCCTGGCCCAAAACGCGGCCGCAGCCGCGGCCATACTGGGGCCGCGCGCGGTCCCGTCTGTCCCCTGTCAGGCCCTGTGCCCGGTTTCTTCTTTGCAGCCCCTGGTTTTTACAGAATCAGCTCTCTAGGTCAATGGCTATCTTTAATAGGCTTTTAATCGCCAATTAAATGGTGATTTAGGGTCTTCTTCTTCATTGCACACCATGGACCTAGAATCAAGCAAGCAAAGTTTTATTAGCAGAATTTAATATGAAATTAATGTGAAGATGTGATACAAATTATGCAAAATTAGAGACTAATCACACCCCCACACTTATCTTTTGTTCGTCCCGAGCAAAACAAAAAAAACTAAGGATTATTACACCACTTTCGCAAGTGACGCGATTGCACTGAGCATGTGCAACAAGCCGTTAAACCTCTAAGTTTCCCCTAGAGGAAGAGTTTTGTCTCCTGAGGGTTTTCAGCGGATTACACCCACAAAATCCATAAAGAAAGAAATCAAATGTTAGTATTTTGAAAACACATTTTGAAATAGAGAAAAGTGTTGAAATATTTTTGCGAAAATATAAGTAATCTAAGGTCATAGGTTAACCAGAAATTGTTCTTTCTTAAACTAAGTCAAATGCAAAAAATCTTGTTATAAATTAAATGTAAGAATTTAAAATTGAATTGACTCTTTGATCTTTCATAAAACTCTTAAAAAAATATGCACTTTGTGAACTGTGAAGATTTTGGGATATCGACTCAAACTTTCATGCCATTTATTTAATATATATTATTTTTTTATTTTTTTATTTTTTTCTTTTTTCTTCCCTTAGTTTTCTTAGGCTTTCTTATTTACCCGGGTAGTGAGCCTTTAGTCGGTGACTCCCAAACCAGATGGTCTTAGGGCACCAGATGAGAAAACATCCCTCGGACTTAAGGACTCGAGTAAACAAGGCCACAAAACTAAATGGGGTTATTTATTTTTTGTTCACCATTTTAGGTATGAATAATCATGCTTCCTAAGGCATAATTAACCAACTTCAATAAGTGATTTTTATTATCATAATTTTTTTTTAATATATATTTTTATGGCATTTTCAGTCTTTGTTTCAATCCCAAAATTGTGTAAGTGTGGAGTGCATAAATATAAGATAAAAAATTCAAGATCAAATTATCTTTTCAATCTTACTTTCTTATCCTATAATTTAGACAAGATCTATTATTTTGACTTGGTTTAAAATTTCATAATTTTAGGTCTTCCTAATTCCTAAGATAATCTTAATTTTCTTAAAAATAAAGCAAAACTATTTATCTTGTTTCAAAAAGTTTTGTAAAAAGAGAAAAAGATTTTTTTTTAAATTTTTTTAAATTAAAAAGAAATATAAAAGAAAGAAAATTTAAAACTACCTATGTTAGTAAACCCTCCCCCACACTTATCTCAGGCATTGTCCTCAATGCATCGTGAATGTGTAAATACATGAAACAAATGGAGAGGGAAGGAAGATTACCTCAAGGGGTGGCTCCGGTGGTGGTCTGATTGGGCCAAGCGTTGCGACCCAATCAAAATAGCGGGGATCTTGCAGGAACCCACCAATGACCTCTCTAACATGACCCAATAAAAGAATGATGGATTGAATGGTCTTATTGAAAATTTTATCCCCATCTAATTTCTAATTTTCAAAAATAATGACTGAGTCATTTTCTTCAACATTCTTGTCCAACAATGACGGGTGATTTTGAGAGATGATTGATTTGGACTCAAATGGAACAGGAACCGACACCGACTCGGGAAGTTGACTCAGATCAAGTCGAGAGTCAACAATGAGTCGAAATTGGTTCAAAAACAGGGTCCAAACCAAAGAATGGATATTCACACATTTTCCCTATGAATGAAGTGTGATCATGAGAGATTGGTGATTCCATTTCACGGTGTACTAGTACAGGATTCAATGCTGACTCCGGAATAGAGAAAAAAATCCGGTAAAGATACCGGGGTCATTATTGAATCAAAAAGTGAAATAGAATGACCAGCTTGAGGTTCAGGATCACTTGCAAGCTCAAGTTCAATTTCGGGAAAAGGATAACTTGCCAAAATGTCAAGGTGGTTTTCAAGATTTTGGGCAAGTTCAAATGGATGTAATGAAATTGAAGCTTGATTTTTGTCCATAGAAAGAATGTGAATGGGTGAAATGATCGAGTCAAGTTCAGGAATGATGGGAATCAAAACTGGCTCAAGAACGTCACTTAGTTTAGGTAACACTACAGGAGTCGATAGTGATTCAATGAACGGACTCGAATTGCTAACTTGAAGCTCAGGTTCACATTCATCTTCAAGTTCAATTTCAGGAAATGGATAACTTGCTAAAGTATCAGGAATTGGATATTGGTCAAGTTCAGGTTGGTATGATGAAATTGAAGCTGGATTTCCAAAATGGCAAGATTCTTGAACATTTGACGGACATGAGAAGTCAATCGTATTTTGCATTATGCGCTCGGTCTCTTTCACGAATTCCATAGTTTTTTCCCATAATGATTTTCCTTTGAGTTGTTCTGGGAAAGAACTACATGAATTTTGGAAATTTTGTGGACATGATGAGGTCATATTGTTTTCAAATTGTTTTTGGGCCTCTATCGCTTCTTCCAAAGTCCTTTACAACGATGATTTTTCTTCAGTAGGTGGTTCAAGAAAAGGAGGATAGGAAGCAGAATCAGGGAATGAACTTTGTGAAAATTGTGGACAAGACGGTTGAAAATTTGACTCGGAGGAGGTGAATCCCCATGGACTCTGTGAAGAGTTGAAATTATTTTGAAAATTATGGCCATATGGTTGGGGATATGGGTCATATTGATTCAGATAATCCCAACCCGGCATATATGGTGGGTTCATGCTGTACATAGCCGGGTCGGAGTTATCCGAATCAAATGAGGTCGGAGTGAAATATGGATTCATATTAGGATTGAAAGAATTGTTGTGGTTAAAATCCATATCACAATTTACAAAAAAAAAGAAAACAAACAAACAAACCAACCAATAAAGAAAAAGAAAACAAGCTTATGCTAGGGTTGACTTAGACCTAGACGACTCCTAACTGGTTAGACTGTCCACGGGGGGTATATTGTCGGAAGCTGACCACGAGTTAATCAGCCAGATAGGGGCAAGATCGGTGGGAGGTATCCGTGCCGGAGCAACGGGCCTAATTATGCCAAACCACCGTTCTTCGAGGTTTCGCCTCTCAATCCCCAACCTTAGACACCGATTTAGCAAGAGTCAAATTCTAACAACTTCCCCCTTAGGTCAGTCTCCTAAATGAGTCCGAGATGTCCCTAGGGGCGAACGTCTAGCAATTTTTATTAGGCTTGGGTTGTGTGAGTGGGGAGGTGATTTTTGGGCTAAGGGAGGGTAATGACTTCCCCACCTTATGTTGTATTGGGTTTTGCCCTTAAGTTAAATTAGTGCAAGTGTGCAATATAGATAAGATGAACACAAAAAAGCGAGTAAATCACTAAAGTGTTTGTCCTAGCTATATGCAATGCAATATGTATACCTCCTATCAGTATCACAACATAAGAATAAAATACAGTATATTGGAATAAAAATTGACACGTGCCTAGATGCAAATGTCTAAACCGTTTTAAAGCATCAAATTTCTGTATTTTAGTTCTTATAATTATTTACAGTGCACAGGTAATATAAACAAAAATTAGCAGCAGAATATAAAAATGTACAAGAATTTACCCAACCACACTTGAGCAAGTGTGGACTTCTGCAATGCTAAAACTTTAACCTGCACTCCAAAAATAAAGAAGAAAAGTTAACAAAAATGTAAAATCAAACCGTTCCCATCCCGGCAACGGCGCCAAAATTTGATCGGGGTAAACCGCGCACAAAAGTTGTATGTTTTGAAATCAAGATTTAAAGTGTGTGTGCTTTGGCTTCCTCGATACTTCCGTTATAACATAGAGGTTAAAACGAGCCGAATCCACAAGGACGGGAGGCGATATAAGCTTTACCGGTTGATTCACGTGTTTGTTAAAAAATTCTTCAAAGTTTTAAAGAATGAAAAGAAAAGAAGCAAAGAATGAAAAGAGAAGTGTACGGTGAAACAAAGAAGTAGGAAACATAGAAAAGAATGGTTTTTGTAGTTTTTGGAATATTTCTAAAACAAGTGAAAGAGAAAGAAAACTCACGGCTACTGACTACTAATGACTCCACCAACACGCTAACCTCTTAGTGATAGTTGCCTCACATGTATCATTGGCCATCACTAGTCCTTAGTTCAAGAGCGATTCAAAGCATGACCTATATGTAACTCACCACAACCCAACTCAACAAACAAGTGCAAGCTACACTTAAATCATCAAAACCCAATAAGAGCAAGCATGAAGTAAAGTAATGTTAGCTTGTTAGTGGTTAGGAAGTTAGAGTGTTAGATCCATCATCATGAGCCATCAATGGCTCTTGCAAGAGCAAGGCCAAAATGAGGCTATTAGATTCATGTGGATTATCATAAAAGAAGTTAGCAAGTTGGTGGTTAGTAGTTAGTTACCATGAGAGAAAAGACTAGCTACACATGTAAAAGAGATTAGAGAGAAGAAAATAAAGATAAAGTAAGAGAGCACCTTTCATAAATTGTCACCTTCTATTATAAGCACTCTTGTTTCCCACATGTACCACTCTCTCTCCCTAATACAAGATCTACAAGAAATGAAAATCAAGGGAGGAAGAAGAAGAAAAACTACACTACATTACCCTAAACTATAAAATGAAAATGAAACTACTCCTAAAACTCTGCATATCTTTGCTCTGAAACCCCAGGGGGGTATTTATAGCCACCAGGGAAGAGGGGGGCCAGGGGACAGGCCCTGGCCCAAAACGCAGCCGCGGCCGCGGCCATACTGGGGTCGCGCGCGCGGCGCTTCGAGCCGTGCGCAGTCCCGTCTGTCCCCTGTCAGGCCCTGTGCCCGGTTTCTTCTTTGCAGCCCCTGGTTTTTACAGAATCAGCTCTCTAGGTCAATGGCTATCTTTAATAGGCTTTTAATCACCAATTAAATGGTGATTTAGGGTCTTCTTTTTCATTGCAGACTATGGACCTAGAATCAAGCAAGCAAAGCTATATTAACAGAATTTAATATGAAATTAATGTGAAGATGTGATACAAATTATGCAAAATTAGAGACTAATCAATTACATGACTGGGAACAAAGTTATTGTGTCCTCTCTTGATTCTGCATGTTCTTTTTTCTATGTTACATTAGCCGATGGTTCTATTTTTTCAGTTCAAGGCATATGATTTGCTCCTGTCACATATTTATCTATATTATTTGTACTTTATGTTCCAAATTTTCCTTTTAAGTTTACTATCAATTAGTAAATTTACTAGAACGTTAAATTATTCAGTAAAATTTTATCCTATATTTTGTGAATTTCAGGAATTTGAAATGAAGATGATTGGCCCCTAGCATGAGTTATATTACCCTGACTTGGTCTCAAAACTAATGACGTGCTCTAGTTCAATTTAACTTTTTATCATCACTGTCAGTTAGGTCATCCCTCTTTATCGGTTTTAAAAGTTTTGGTTTATGAGTCTAGTCAAGCTGAATCTTTAGAATGTAAGTTTTGTCAATTAAAGAAGCATCATCAAATGTGTTACTCTAGTAGAGTCAATAAACAGACTAACCACCCATTTGATTTGGTTCATTTAGATGTGGGTACATGTTCAATAAAGTCGAACTTGATTTTCAGTATTTCATTACTTTTGTGATGATTATACGCGTGTTACTTGGCTTTATCTCATGAAATCTCGTTCTAATATCTTTTCTATATTTCAAAGTTTTTGTTTTAATGTTAACAACCAATTTAATACTGCTGTGAAAATCTTAAGATCTGATAATGCTAAGGAGTATTTAGTTTATCTTTTACAAATTTTATGACTGAGCATGACATTATTCATCAATTCTCATGTGCATACACCTCTCAACAAAATGGGATCATTGAACGTAAAAACCATTATTTGATTGAAATTGCTCGCACATTGCTTAAACATAGGAAAGTTCTTAAATGTTTTTGGAGTGATGTAGTTCTTACATGTTATTTAATTAACTGAATCGAATCTCTTCTTTTGTTTTGTAAAATCAAATCCAATATTCGGTATTATATGCCGAAATAATTTATTTTCTGTATCACCAAAGATTTTTGGGTGCAAGTGATTTGTTCAGAACAATGATCCTCCTAAAACAAAATTAGATTCTTGTGCTCTCAAATATATTTTTCTTGAGATTCTAAGACACAGAAAGGGTATTGGTGTTATTGCCCTTCACTGAATCATTTTCTTGTTTCTGATGTTACATTTTTTTAGTCTAAATTAAGATTTGATAGTGAGCCTTCCTCCTTAGAGTCTGAGGACGACAATATATTTTTTCTTATTTAGGATCCATCAGCTGTGCATAGTCTATCATCGATTAATATAAGTTAAGGTACATTGCCACTTATACATGAAAACCCAAACCCCATCACCGGCTTGGAGAACCAACCAGAGTCTGCCCAAGATGTACTTTAACTGATTCTGTGTCAATATCTTCTACTGTTCTGATTTTCAAATCACAAAATGGAGAATGTATCTGCATTACCCTCTAGTGATACTACTACTGATTCTAACACTGTCTCTGATGATTACCTTCTCATTGCTCTTTGCAAGAGTAAACGCACTAGCACATCTCATCTTATTTCTCGCTTTGTATATTATTTACACCTGTCCCTCTCTTTTTATATTGTTATTTCTTCTATGAACTCATATTTTGTTTGCAAGGGTAAACGCACTAGCACATCTCATCTTATTTCTTACTTTGTATATTATTTACACATCTCCCTCTTTTCATGCCTTTATATCCCCGTTATCCCGATATCTGATAACAAAGAAAACAACCATGAAAAATATAACATAAAAGAAACTTAAAAATAGACAAAAAATAAAAAAAGGAATGAATCATCAAAATGAAGAAATTAGTAAAAAGAAGAGAAAGAATAGGAAAAAATAAAAAATATGAAAATATGAAAATACAATAAAATAATTTATTAAAAATAAAATAAAGAAAGAATTAAGATAGAACAAACTCAATCTTGGAGAAAAAGCAAAATCATAGTGAAGAATAAAAGTTAATAAAAATAGAAAAAAAAAACTGTGAAGAAAATGAAAAATCTAAAAAAAAGAAGAAAAAAATTAGGAAACAAAAGAATAATGATAAACTAAAACAAAAAATACAAAAAAGAAAGAAAAAATTAAACGTGGAATAATATCGGAAAAAATTTAATGAAAGGAGGAAAAGAAAACCATGAATAATATAAAATAAAAGAAATCTAGAATAGATGAAAGAATAATAAAAAAGAAAATCATCAAAATGAAAAAAATAGAAAAAAGAAGAGAAAGAAAGGGGAAAATAAAGAATGTGAACAATATAAAACTAAGAAAAAATATTTATTAAAAGTAGAATAAATTTTACCAAAAAAGAAGAGAAAAATAAAAATAATAAAGAAGAACTAAGATAGAACAAACTCGATCTTGGAGAAAAAGAAAAAGAAAATTCATAATGAATAAAGAATGGATGAAACCAAAATGAATCGAAAAAATAATAAAACAAAATGATAAAACTAGAAAATTTGATGAAAACAAAACTAAAAAATGTTGAGAAAAAACTCAGAAGTAAAGAACAAAAAATAGAAAATAAAAAATAAGTAAAATAGAATAAAAATGAAAACAAGATACTTGGGAGAAAGTTAAGAAATTGAAGAATAGAGAATGGAAAAAGAAAACAAGGATGGAGAAATGATCTTTTGATTTGTCTTCTTCTTGCATTGGTGAGCCTTCAATGATATTTTCTCCATGTTTTCACTTAAGGAATCAATTTCTACAACATTCTTCATAAGAGCATTAGATTCCTCAAACTTGACATGTATAAACTCTTCAATAGTCAAAGTTGACCTATTGAATATTCTATAAGTCTTACTAGTGTGTGAATATCCAACAAATATAACTTTATAAGACTTGGCATCAAATTTACCTAAATTGTCCTTAGTGTTCAATACAAAACATTTGCAACAAAAAACTCTAAAATATGAAACATTTGGTTTTCTCAAATAATAGATTTCAATAGGAATTTTAGAAGTATTTTTACAAAAATAAACTCTATTGAATATGTAACATGAAGTGCTTACAGCCTCGGCCCATAGATATTAAGGGATTTCGTATTCACTAATCATTATCTTAGTCATTTCTTGAAGAGTGTGATTCTTCTTTTCAACGACTTTATTTTGTTGCGGAGTTCTAAGACAAGACAACTCATGTTTAATTACATTTTCTTCACAATAAGTGATAAAAGAATAGTTGATGAATTCACCGCCTCTATCACTTCTTATGCGTAAAATCGGAAAACCCTTTTTCTTTTTCAAATCTTTTTCTAAAAATATGAAAATGCGAAAAAAATTCATCTTTGGTTTCTAAAAAGAAAACCCATGTATATCTTAAGAAATCATCAAAAAGAACAAAAACGACACGGTTACCCCCTAAGACTTTTGGTTTTAATTGGACCAAAAAAATCCATGTGGATTAACTCTAACGGCCTAGATGTCATGATATTCTTCATTGCTTTGAAAGAGAACTTGATTTGTTTCCCAAGTTAGCACACATCACCAATGCAGTCCTTTTCAAACTTCAAATAAAGAATACCTTTCACCGATTCCTTAAAATTAATTCGAGATAGTCAAATGAAATATGACCTAGTATGTTATGGCATAATCAAGAATTTTCATTAAAAGCAAATAAGTGGCAATACAATGTAAATTCAACATATCAATCATGTAAACATTGTTTTCACAAAAACCGAAAAGAATACAAGCATTTGTTTTCTTGTCTAAAATATCACAAGCGAAATCATCAAAAATAACTTTAAAACATTTGTCACAAAGTTGGCCAATGCTCAAGAGATTGTGCTAGAGGCCGTCAACCAAAACAACATTCTCAACTAAAGAGATGAGCCAATTTTGATATTACATATACCAATGATTTTGTCATTAAATCATCTCTGAAGGTGGCGGCGCCACCTTCATGATATCTTGATAGCGTTACAAAATTGTTGATGTCCCATGTTATATGCCTTGAGCAACCACTATCAAGATACCACCGCTCCCACGTCTTAGAGTCTTGGTGCGTACCTATATCAATTGATAAAAGTGTTGACTTTGGTTCCCAAACTTTCTTGGGCCCTCGAGTGTTAGTCTTACAAACCCAAACATGATCATTTGAAGCATTAAGTCTATCATAACAAAATTTGACCAAGTGACCTTTGCGGCCACAATAGGTGCATGAGTACACCTTGGCATATAAAAATGCAGATGTGCGTGAGCAATATGAGCATGTGAAGTGTGTGTGGCATGGTGTGCATCATGTTGTGTGTGAGCATATGTGAAACATGAGGAGTGTGTGGTTTCCTTTAAGTTTGCCTCTTAGGAAACATAACCTCTAATCTAACTTTGTCAGCTCACACTTTTTCAAAAATTGCTCAAACTATTAATTTTATTTTTTAAAGTAAAATTTTCATTTTCATCAATAATGAAAATTTTTCCTTTTCAAGAGAATTTATGTGCATCAAAATTCTTTTGTCTTTTCAAGAACGAAATATAAAATTTCCTTTTCTTTTGAAATATAACTAATTTGTTTTGAAGTCATTTTCTTTTTTCATTTTTAAATACTTCTTCTTAAGAAAATCATATTTATTTGAAAGTTCTTCACAAACTTCACCTAATTCATCCATGGATAATTCATATTCATCAAGATAAGATTCGGATGTTATCTTGGGTGTGTTCTCATTAGTCATGAAACACACATTAGCCGTGTCCACCTCTTCTGCGGATTCGCTCTTCGAGTCCTAAGTAGCTCTTAAGGCCTGCTTTTTGTAGGGCTTCTTAGAGGTTGAGGGTTTGCTTTTGGTCTCCGAGCAATTAACAATGATGTGACTGGGTTTCCAACAATAGTAGCAAACAATCTTGTTGTCCTCTTTCCCTTGCCATCTTCTATTGTTAAATTTAGCCTTGTTGTACATTCTTCTAACATTCTTCACAAGAAGGAATAAATCTTGATCAACTTCTTGGTCATCATCTTCATCATCAGAGATGGTAGGAGTGGATTTGAAAGCTAGTGATTCTTCTTTAGTGGTATCTTCTCCTCTCTTTCTTTTCTTTCCATCTCATGAGTCTTGAAGTTGTCAATAAGACGAATGAGCTCTATCTCTTCTTTGTTATTGAGCCCCTTCAATGTTATGGCTTTGACTTCTCGTGATTGTGGAAGAGCGCGAATGACCTTCCTCACTTTTTGATCATTGTCAATAGCATTACCTAAAGAAGCAAGACCATTTGTGATTTTAGTAAACTTTGTGATCATGTCATCGATAGATTTATTTTCATTCGTAGCAAAATTCTAATATTGAGAACGAAAGAGATCAATCTTCGCTCTCTTGACTTGTGATGTCTCCTCGTGCGTGACAACTAAGTGTGACCAAATCTCGTAGGAGAATTTGCAATGAAATACCCTAGCAATATCATCATCATTCAAGGCTTGAAGCAATACATAGTGAGCTTTTGCGTTAGCATCAAATTTCTTGGTGGCAATTTTAGACCATGTGTCTTCATCACCATCGGGTACACTAAATAGTTTGGTCACCAAATAGTTTGGTCACCACCTTTGCAACCCGATTTCCTAAGGATTGCAAGAGCACAACCATCTTAACTTTTCATATAAGAAAGTCAAGGCCATCAAACTTGGGTGGAGTCTTAATACCTTCGGCCATGTAAGTTAGAGTGGAAAGCAAAGTGATAGTTCAAATGAAATGATTAGCAAAAAGGATCTCTCTAAGGTGGTTAAACTAAAAACTAGAGTCCAATGCTCTGATACCAATTGAAAGTACACCCAGAGGGGGTGAATAAGTGTAATGCTAATCTAATAGCAAACTATGCGGAATTTAAAACGAATGATGCAAACGGTCAACTCAAAACAAGATGTGAAGCCGGATTCCCTGTGAAGGGCTCTAAAACTTATTCTCTATATTCTTCTAGATTAGGAGTTGAGGTGCTTAATTGCCTTCTTATTGAAATAGTGAAACCGACAAATATGTTGAATATGATGCAAGCAATGAATAGCAAATACAAGAGAAGTAATAACATAAGTGCAAGCAATAGTAATAGAGTAAGAGCAAAAGAAAAGACAATCGCAAACACAAGAGATTTGTTTCGAGATTCAAGCACAAAGCTCTACGTCCCCACCTTCACTGAGTAAAGGATTTCACTATTCACTAAGAATCTTTCCACAAAGGATCTCCACAAAGGAACTACAATGGTCTACACAAGACCGGAGTACACAACTCCAACTCTCAATCACACAAGAGGTAGCACAAAGCCAATGAGGTTAACAAGCTCTTGGTGACCACAAAGATCACAAACACTCTTTTACAACTTTTTATAGTATACACTGAGAAGTGAAGCTCAAGAAGTTTGTGAGAGAGAAAATTCAGTTGAAATGAATGAATTTAAAAGCTGAAAAGTAGCAGAAATTAATTTGAAAACGAGAGCACTTGAAACTTGAAAGCTAGAAATTCTCTTTTGAATAAACTTGATTTTTCAAAACTATATCCAAAACTCTAGATTGTTTAATCCTCTCCCAATGAGCTATATATATAGGCACTGATAAATATTGTTAGAAGAGTCTATCAAGTTATTAGGAGGAAGATTAAGTTCAAATTGAACAAAAATACCCGTTGGAGAATGAGTTAAAAATCTCAGATTTTGAAAACTAACCGTTACTATAGCTCTGCCAGAACATTGGTCAACCGGCCGGTCGACCGGAGTTCAAAACTTAAACTAGCTGTTAGGCGTTGGTCGACCACCCGGTCGGCCGATCCAAACTGAGACTTAGGTGTGACAGTCGGTCGACCGCTAGGTTTTCCAGTCGACCGGTCGCTTGTCCAATAAATGTGCACAGCATGCACAGGCACTCACCCAATAACATCCACGAGGTCTGGTCAACCACTCGGTCGACCGACCAAGCCTAAAACACATTTTTTTAGATAATTTTTGAAATCAAACTCATATTAATATATTTAGTATTGGTTTGAAAAATGTCTTGGTAATACATAGGCTATGAGAAACATGATAGAAACAGGATATATAATTTTAAAAATGTGAGATATGTATCAAACACCAAATTTTGTAAAATACCAAAACGGGAAAACTAGCTATGAAAACTTGTATTTTTGTATGTGACTTCTTGAGCATCAATTTACATTCTACTTTAATAAACTATTTTTTTACATAAGTTCAATATATCTTCTAACAATCTTCAAGTGGCTTCTTCAAAATGTCAATCTTGATTGTCCTAATTTGAATCTCATCCTTGAGTAAACTTGAGACTTCAAAACTTTTCTTTTGAGGAAGAAATACTTTGAATCCTCTTGAGCCCTGAAAAGTACTGAAACATTTGAACTTGATTAGTACCGAATAACTTCATGTCGTTTGTAATCATCAAAACAAAAACCGGAGAGCGTATCCTTAGCCAACAAATATTTGGTCGACGTCGAGTATATTGAATTTTTTGCATCTTCTTCATTTTAGAAAAAGAGTAGAAAGTTGAATAGAAACAAAAAGTAAAGAAAGAATATAAAAGAAAATAATCGAGATAAGAACAAAATTTATAAATAAGGAACAAAGAATTTTCAAAAATAAAAATATATAATATAGAAAAAACATAATGAGCAAAAACAAAGAAGAGAAAATCCTCGCATAAAAAAGAGCACATAAAAGAATTGAAACAAGAGAAGAACATCAATTAGAAGGAAAAAAATCTGATTATATTAGGATGTAACAGAATTATAGAGGATTAATTTCCTTAATTTAATAGCCTCAATTCGTTTCTTCACAATAGAAAAAAGAAATTAAAAATAGAATTAAAAACAAAAACAAAGAAAGAATTAAAAGGAAAAATAATCATGACAAGGGAAAAAATTATAAAATAAGGAACAAGGAATTTTAATTAAAGGGGAGATAAAAATATATAGAAAAAAGAATGAGTAAAAAAAGAAGAAAAAAAAATCTTCAACCAAAAAATGCATAAAAGAATTGAACAAAAGATAGCACTGAATCAATTTAAAAAAAAAAAAGAAACTATGTGATTATAATAGGAGCACTCCAACTACAAAATCATGTTACCACTTCTCAAATAATAAATATTACTAATGGATTGTTTTAAGTGGATTAATACCTTAGCAGTAATCAATATGGCTTATTCTATTTATGCCTTTGGCTTTTAGATCATGAGAAACCAATTAAAAAAATTGATAGCAATTTGCTTAGTATGTATACTACATCTCACATATCAATAGAATTAAATTAATAAAACACACAACTTAAGATTATAAGAGCTAAATAAAATTGGTTACAAAGCTAATGTTTAAGTTACAAACCAAAGCTTTTGAGGCATAAAAATATAAGTTTTGGTCGGAATCGACTATCCTCAGGCTCTAGAAGATTAGACACAACCTCTGTCACTTTGTCCAAAACTACTTTATCGAACCTCGAAGTATAACTGCAAGATCAAAATTCACAAATCAACCAAAACATCAAAGTCCACTGCAAAGATAATAACATTGTATAAATAAAACATCATAAATAACTGCAAGATCAAAATACACGATTAACCAAAACTTCAAACGATTGCACAACTGCATCAAATTCTTTATCGTAGGTGACGTAGTTCAGTTTAGCTCTGCTCAACTTCTCACTGAAGAAGGCAATTGGGTGTTTTTTTTTTACTAAGTACTCTGTTTATGCCAATACCTGAGGTGCCACATATAACTTCAAACACCTTGGAGAAATCAAAAAATCTCATTACAGGTGCTTCGGTCATTCGTTGCTTAATTTTCTTGAATGCCCTAGCAACGGCCATGGACCACTGGAACTCTTCTTTCTTCAAGCAATCTGAAATTGGGGTCATGATAGTGTTGAATCCCTTTATAAATTGCCTGTAAATATCGCCAACCCATGAAAACTTCTCAAATATTTTGGGGTCCGGTCATTCTACAATCACCTTGAGTTTTTGAGGATCAGCCGAAACTCCTTGCGCTGACAAAATAAATCCCAAGAATATGACCTTATCAGTCATGAACATGCACTTCTTAGTATTTGCGTCCAGTTATTCATTCCGCATTGCATGGCAAATTTGTCTGAGATGACCCACATGGTGCTCAATTGTCTTACCGTAAATCAAAATATCATCAAAGTAGATGACCAAGAATTTACTCACAAAGGACCGTAATATTGAGTTATCACTCGCATGAAAGTACTGGGAGCATTTGTCGGGCCAAAAGGCATGACCATCCACTCATATAGACCATCTTTGGTCTTGAAAGCGGTTTTTCACTCTTCACCTGGATGAATCCGAATTTGATGGTAGCCACTTTTCAAAATAATTTTTGAGAAGACAGTGGCTCCAGGTATCATGTCATCCAATCTGGGGATGGGGCACTGATATTTGACAGTAATCATGTTGATGGCGGAACTATCCACGCACATTCTCCATGAACCATCTTTCTAGGGGTTAGTAATGCCGGCACAGCACACACTCTTTCTTTAATAAGCCCTTACTCAACAGTTCATCAACTTGCCTTTTGAGTTCAGCGTGTTCTGTCGGATTCATTCTGTAGTGAGGCAAGTTGGGGAGAGACGACCCCGGAACTAAATCTATGGCGTATTGGATGTCACCATAAGAGGTAGACTATCCGAGAGTTCCTCTGAAAAAACAGCAACAAATTTCTTTAATATGCGGATTGCTGCAAGAGAATCTGCTCTTGAGAATCATCGTTAATCTCTCTAGCAATAAGTGCAACAACTGTAGACCTCCTGGCAATCCCCTTATCAATAAGTTTGGGACTGATCAGTGTTAACGCCTTCTTACTGCTAGATGCTTCAGTCAGCTTAGTCACAGGTGAAGGCTGAGTTGGCTGCAACGAGGTCAGCATGATTTTCTTCCCCTCATAAATAAATGAACATGAGTTTGAACGTCCATAGATAGTGACATCTCAGTCATATAACTAAGATCATCCTAAAATGATATGACCTACGTCAATGGTGACTACATCACACCAAATTTTGTCCGAATATGTGGCAAATAGGATCGGAATGAGACATCTATCCTTCCCATCGATGGACGAATAATTTACTCATGACACTTTATATATTGAGGGTGGGGAACATTCTTTAGCCCAAGTTTAGTTACCATACCTGAGGTGATGGCGTTAACGCAACTCCCACTATCAATTACAACTCAAAAATTCTTACCACCAATTTTAGTGAGTTTGAAAAAAATGAAGTTCTACGCCAGTCGTCACTTTTTTACGTTGAGCCAGGGCGCACCTCATTACATTCAGGTGACGGGTAATTTTGTTTACATCATCAACTGATGGTGGATGCATGCTCAAAACACATCCCAAGGTGGGGGCCTGATCAACATCAAAATCATCTTCCCAAGCATCTTCTTCAGGGTCATGGATGATTTTGTCTAAATCATCCTGGTCACTGTCCGATTGAGTTTCAATAATTAACGTCCTTGACTTACTCGGACATTTTGTTGAAACGTGACCATACTCTTGGCACTTAAAACATTGAGTCTGCTGAATGGATCTAGATGACTCACCTGCGATTCTCTTGCCTTTGTCTTCACGCCTAAGAATGGAGCTACTAGGTCCAAAATGAGACTGAGATTGGGATGGATTGGGTTGAAATTTAACAGTAGTTCTATTGGGATTGTCCCTAAAGTCTGTGTGTCTAGGGAATGAAGAAGCCTAGAATTGATCTAACTTTGGACTATTTGAGTAGCTTGCTCTAGGGTAGAGATATCTCTAACGATTAGCTCACGTCTAAGCTCATCCTTAAGTCCTGAACGGAATCTAGACAAGACTATGACATCAGACTATTCCTCACATCTCACTAGGAATTGATCAAACTTCTTGATGTACTCTGATACTAGTCGATTGTCCTGAGTCAAACGTTATCATTGGTCAAGTAGACGTTTGCATGACACATGCAGGTATTTCTCTTGAAGTTTCAGCTTCACCTCATCCCAATTTTGAATAGCTCTCTGATGTCTAAGTCTCATCAATTTCTCGACAATCGTCCAGTATTGTCTAGCCTGACCCATCAATTTCATCTTAGCAAATTGAATCCTTCTCTCATCAAATAAATCAATTGATGTGGGATGGAAGGAATTTTAAGGTTTGTGGTGGGGATTTTGGTGAAATTATGGAAGAGCAATAATTTGAAAAAAGGATATGATCACGAATCGCAATTCGGATCATGACTTCACCGCCTGATTTGATTTAATCCATGAGATCAAACCAAAACAATACAAATTTCACATGGAAACAAAGTTTTAATCAAATCTTCATTATCTTCAAAGTTCAAAACCTGGCTATATATATAGCCTATAATACGTGCAATTATTGATACCAACAAATCTAATCTAATTTAAATTTATCTTAAATTTCAACCAAATCTTCTCAAATTTAAATTTAAATAAAATCTAAAATCTTACTAAATTTTAGCCGTTCGATTCCCTATCAATAGTGTTAAAGTAATTTCGCAAAGGAAGCGGGTTAGCTCCTTTGCGCGATAAAACATGATGGCCTTTCGCGCGCTGCCGGCCGTCCACCACTGCTGATGGACGGCCCGATGGGGGGGGAGAGAGAAACATGTTTTGCGGCCCGATGGGGGGGGAGAGAGAAAAACATGCCACAAAGCATTTTTTTTCGCTCTCTCCCCCCCCATCGGGCCACAAAACATGTTTCTCTCCCCCCCCCCCCAATCGGGCCGTCCATCAGCAGTGGTGGACGGCTGACAGCACGCGAAGGACTGGCGCGCAAAGGAGCCAAACCGCTCCCTTTCGCAAAACCACAATATAGAACATGCCAATCAGTTTCAAGGAGAGTGAACCATGGCTTTTTCTTAAAAATAAACAACGTCCATCTGCTCATCATATAAAGCAAAATAGAACCCCCAACCCCAAAAAAAAAAAAAAAAAAAAATGAATACTGAATGAACTAAGGTGGATACCTTCAACCCATGCCCTGCATGCGAGACATATAGACATTTCCACAAGGAGACTTAAACCATGACCTCCCTATCTCAGTCAAACTTGGGCCTCCTTTCGGTCCAATTATACATCGAGAGACTCAAGTCCACAGGATACTTTGATCAATAAATGGAATGATGGATTAGTTGCCCTTATACGACGTTAATCTTGATGTGATATAGCCCTGATAGTGCCTTACAATGTATTTCACATACAAAAGAAGCAACCTATAGAAACACCAGCACGACCAAGAAGCAACTGTGTCTGCTTGCACGTGGTTCATTGCAGGTGACTAACAAAAGAACAGAGAGAATCTTGTGGGAGACTGATGGCACCTCTGTAAATTCCACCAAGTGAACTCTATAAATGTAGCATCCATAGAAGGACAAGGGTCATAACAGTTGAGCATAGAGAAATGGGAGAGAGATCAGAGACAGGACAAGGAGAGTATGCAAAGGATGGATCAGTTGATCTCAAGGGTAACCCTGTACTCAGATCCAAAAGAGGAGGCTGGACTGCTTGCTCCTTCATTGTGGGTAATGCTTTCCTCTTCATTCAGAAAGCCCCTGCCATGTTCTTTTTGAGCTATATATAATTGTTTTGAGGTAATATGGCTGAGCTGATTGCAGTGTATGAGGTGTTTGAGAGGATGGCATACCATGGGATTTCATCAAACTTGGTGGTGTACTTAACCAACAGGCTGCATCAGGGCACTGTTGAAGCTGCAAACAATGTCACCAACTGGGTTGGGACTATGTTCTTGATGCCAATCTTGGGAGCTTACGTTGCCGAAGCTCATCTCGGACGGTACTGGACCTTTGTTGCTGGCTCTGCTATCTATCTCTTGGTAACTTCACTGTTTGATGTTTCCCTTAATATCTCATTTTAATGAACCCATCTGGCCACCACCTCTTCCACCCCATGACTTCATCTAATCCAATAATCCTCCTCCATTTTGACCCTCTCGCTTGGGCTCCACTGTCTTTGCCGTCCGTGGTCGCCTGCCCGCCGCTTCTTGTTGATGATCTATCACCGATCAAACAACAGAGAAATACTGAGTTGAAGACTCAGAAGCGGAAGTGGAAGCGTAGAAGATCTACCACCAGCAAGCAATTGAAACTAAATTACCACACAACTAAAAAATACTAGATTTAACGTGGTTTGGTAATGTGCCACGTCCACGAGGAGGAAGGGAGAAATCTTTATTGAAAACAGAAAAGAAAATATAAGAGTTACAAGATGATCTCTCTCCCTCAACTCTCAATGATGAAAATCTGAATTTCTCTTGAATTTTTAATACACCTTCAAAAAATCACCCCCAAGGATGATCTTAGTCCAACACAAACCCCAATAACCAAATCAGTACTACCGCCTCAAAGAAATAGATAACTCGTATCCAAATCAAAACAGGAAACAATCCGTATTAGAAAACTGCGAGAACCTGAATTCTTCTCCAATGAATATAAGGCACTCTAAATACTAACAATCTACACCTTGGCTCATGTTCATTGAGTCCCTTCATAAAAATTAGCCTCTGCTTCATTCGCCTTCCTTTCTCCCTCCTTTTTGTGACTTCACATGGCTCCCTCCCAAGAGCCCATTTGCCACTTTACTTTTAGAGAACCTTGATGAGTTCAGAGATGTTCTAAACTTCTCCAGCTGGATAATCTTCGTCATCATATTTGTTGGATTCTTTTTCGTGTTGATCTTTATCAAATCGATCACCTTATCATCTATGACCCACTAGCATATCTTGTGATACCTCACATCAATGTGCTTCGTCCGCTAGTGATACATGTGATCTTTAACAAGATGAATCGCATTCTGGCTGTCACAATGAATCCGAACTGAATCTTATATGATACTAAACGTCTCACCCAATCCTCTCAACCACAAAGCTTCCTTTGACGCCTCAACTGCAGCCATGTACTCTACCTCTGTCGTTGCAAAAGCAACTGTATTTTGCAACTCTGCCTTCCAACTAATGACAAACTCAGCTACTGTGAATACAAGCCCGTCGTAAATATTCGTTGATCAAGATCTCTCGCATAATCTGCATCAACATAGCCTTGTAGTACCCTAGGCTTCTCCGTTTTCAATCTCTGAAACACCAAGTCTAGTCCCGCAGTCCCTAGCAGATATCATGGTACCCACTTTACTGCTTTCCAATTTCCTGGATTTGAAATGAACCGACTTACTGTACTAACTGCATAGACTAAGTCAGACCTAATGCAGATTATAACATACATGAGAGATACCACTGCAATAGCATATAGTATTCGAGATATCTCTTCTTCCTCTCCTCTTTCGGTGATTGTGGACAATACTTGGAGGATAATTTGAAGTGATCTGCCAAAGAAGTGGTGACTGGTCTTTCTTCTACCATGTTGAATCTCTCCAACACTTTGAGAATAGTTCTCCTGGGATAGCCAAAGTCTGCCTGAGCCACTGTCTCAAGTGATCTCCATACCTTAGATCTCTTGGCTTCTCCCAAATCCTTCATATCAAATTCCTTCTTGAGCTGAGCTTTAAGATTCTGATCATGTGTCTTGTTAGCAATCAGCATATCATCACATATAACAGCAAATATATCGGATCATCACTCCGCTTAAAATAGACACAACTATTATACTCACATCGGTTGTATTTGGCCTTGATCATGAAAGAGTCGAACATTTTGTACCACTGTTTGGGAGACTGCTTAAGTTCGTAGAGGGACTTATTTAGAAGACACCTTATTTTTTACCTTCATGAATATAACCTTCAGGTTGTTTCATGTATATTTTCTCCTCCAGCTCACCGTGAAGAAATGTTGTTTTAACATCGATCTGTTATAACTCTAAATCAAACTGAACAACTATCGCTAATAACATTCGAATAGATGTATGCTTGACTATAAGAGAAAAAATCTCATTGTAATCAATACCCTTCTTCTTAGCATATCCTTTAGCAACTAATATTGCCTTGTACAACTCATTGCCCTTCTTACGAAAGACTCATTTGCAACCTATTGCCTTGAAGTCCTTTGGAAGATTAACTAATGTCCATGTTCGATTTCTATCCAAGGGCTCCATCTCTTGCTCCATAGCTGTAATCCACTTACCGTAGTCATCTGCCTCGATCGCTTCCCTGTAACTGTCAAAATCTCCTATTTTTATTACTAATGCAAAAGAGACATGATCATCTTCCCAGCCATACCTTGTTGGTGGCATCATAACGTTGACTGACCGCCTCAACGATCTAGGTTGCTCTTGAGTAGCCTCAAGTTCGTCTCCATCTAAATCTGAAGAGTCCTCTTCTGACCCTTCAGGTCTTTTAGGACTCTCTGAGAACTCAACTTCCTTTTTCTGAGCATCGAACTATCTGAAGCTCCCCATTGCGTTCTATCCTCCGTCTCTGACTTTTCTTGCAACATTGATTCTTCGTTAAAGATCACATCTCTACCGGTAAAAGCGCTGGATCCTAAAGTCTGAAACCCTTGACTCTTTTGGTGAACCCGATGAAGATACACTTCTTAGACTTGACTCTAATTTGTTCCTTTTCTGACTATCAACCAAACTATACGTCAGGCAATCGAAAATCCGTAAGGTTGAATAATCCACAAACTCTCCTCGCCATATCTCCTCTGGGATTTGAAGATCAATAGCTGTTGATGGTGACATGTTTACTAGATAACTCGCATGAGTTACCGCCTCTACTCAAAATTCTTCTGACATGTTAGCCTATAATCTGAACTGCGGGCACGCTCTGTAAGTGTATGATTCATGCGCTCTGCTACTCTGTTTTATTTTGGTCGCCCCGTAATTGAGTTTAAACCTGCACAGAAAATACAAAAGTTTAGAAATAGTGTAAGGTTCTCAATTTTACCACTATAGCAAGTGGCTATGCGAATCGTGATCCACAAGAAGGAACTTGCGATGAAAGCGTTAGGTAAGTTTCTTTTAAATTACTTAAAATGGTTGAAGTTCTTCTTTTGTTCTTGTAAAGAAAAAGAAAAAATACTCTTTTGTTAACTTAAGAAGCAAGTGGAGAAAAGATAAAGTGGAAAACATGGGAAATGGGTTTCTACAAAGAAATAAAAATAGTAAAGAGTTGAGAGTTAATTTTTGAAATTGTTTTCTAAACTAAGAAATTGAAATAGAAAAGAAATGTTTATTTACCTTTTCAGTGCTTGTTTACCTTGAATCCGTCGCAATGACTTACCTTGTCTTTGAAGGCGAGCAAAGCATGGTCTATAAGATCTTTCCCATTCCCGATCTACATTATGAATTAAGGGGCAAGCTAAACTAACAAAGGAACAGTTATCTATTACCATAAGCCATCAATGGCACTTGCAACGGCAAGACAGTTTCAAGGCTATAGGAATCACTTGAATTTACAAGCACTTAGAGGGAAACAAATAATAACAAGAGTAAAGAAGAAAAGAAAACTTTGATTCGATTCAAATAATAATAGAAGAAAAGAAAACTTACGTCGGTGTCACCCTCATATGAGTTTCACTCTCATTCTCCCATGAAACTCTCCTCTCCTCTCAGTTATATATATATAATAAAAATTACATAAAAGAACTAAAAATCCAAAGTTACAGACCATAGAATAGCATAACTTATACTCTCTGCTGAATCGTTCCCTCTGGCCTCTGAATTTGCAAATATTTATAGCAAAAATATAACGGGAGAGAGCATCTGAAGATAAGGGAGCAAACGTTCCACGTATCTCACTGTAATGCGGCAGAAACGCAACATTTGCAGCATTTTCGCGGCCTGATGGCCACATCTAGGGTGCGCGAGCCTCTGATCTCTCGAACATACTTTAGGCTCTGGATTCATCTATATCACCGTTGATCTTCAACTAACTGAAATAGATCCATCAAAATCCGAATTTAACCAATTTTCATTTGGCTTATCTCTCTGATTTGTTCTAATCTTCAGCTGACAATTGCCCTAATCCTTGATTTTGATTTAATATGAACTTTAGTGGGCTTTTGGGCTCGTTTTCTTTTCTTCTCTTTTAGTAAAGGCCCTGCAAATAATTAGATAAAAAAGTTAATTAAAGCAAAGTTTATTAAATAATAAATATGAGAATGTGATGATAAATACGCAATATCAGTGATGGATCACACCTCTACACCTATCTTTTGCTAGTCCTCGAGCAAAACAAATAAAAAATGAAATAAAGCTAACCTAGTCTAACTCACTTTCGTAAGAATCATGGTTGCACTTAGTATGTGCAACAAGCCGTTAAACCTCTAGGTTATGCCTAGAGGACGCATTTTGTCTCGCGTGAATTTTTAGCGAATTACATCCACAAAATCCGTAAAGAAAAAGAAACAAAGTGTTAGTATTTTTTCGAAAAGTATTTTGAAAAAGAGAGAAAATATTTGAAGTATTTATTGTAAGAGTTCAAGTAATCTATAAGTTATAGGAAAACTGAATTTCTCATTCCTAAACTTAATCTCTATTCAAAAACTTATTATTAACCAAGTTAAGGAGTCAAACTGTATTTCTCATCTAGTTTATTATTTTACCCCAAGTCATATGCACCTTCGTGACCGTGAAACTTTGACTCGGGGTTCTTCAAATCTAACTCTTATGCCTTATTTTTTATTTTATTTATTTTTTTTTGGTCGTATTATTCTTTAATTCTATTAGGCCTTCTAATCTGCCCATGTAATGAGCATTTAGTCTGTGGCTCCCAACCGAACAGTCTTAGGGCACCGGGTGACAAAATACCCTAAGGACTTAAGGACTCGAGCAATAAGGCCACAAAACTATAAATTTTATTTATTATATGGAGCATTTTTAGGTGTTAATACTTACGCTTTATGAGGCACAAATACCCAGCTTAATCAGATGATTATATATATATATATATATATATATATATATATATATATATATATATATATATATATATATATATATATATATATATTTTCTTTTTCTTTTTCTTTTTCTTTTTTTATAAGGCATAAGAATCTTTGTTTTTGAATCTTAAGTGTGTAAGCGTATAAAGTATACATATTTCATCAAGATAAAAATCAAGACTAAATTACTTTTCTAAATTTTCTTCTTAACCCTTGAAATCAAACAAATAATCTTATTTTAACCAAGTATAAGAAATCCTAATTATGATTCTCCTATCCCTTAAAATTAACTTAATTTCTTACAAAAAAAATAGGTCAAAATATTCACTTTTCAAAAGTTTTAAAAAGTAGAAATTGTTAATTATTTTTAAATTAAAAGAAAATCTATGTTATGTTAGAACCCTCCGCCACACTTATCTCATGCATTGTCCTCAATATATGAATGAATGCATAAATGCATGAAAAAGAAGAAAGGGAAGGATAATATTACCTCAAGTTGTGGCTCCGTTGGTGGTCGGATTGGGCCAAGCGTTGCTACCTAATAAAAATAATGTGGTGATTCATAGAACCCACCTTTATTGACCTCTTTTCTATTTACATATTTACAATCTCCAATATGAATAGGATCATGCAAAATTCTATCATGAAAATTATTCTCTTTATATGACCAATCTTGAAAAATCATCACGGAATCATTATGGTCTGTACCTATGTCCAACAAAAGAATGTGACTTGGTGGAATGGTTGACTTGGGCTCAAAAGTGATAGGTTCGAAACCATTACTAACTCCAAAAAATCAAATGTAGGTTCGGGAGTCGGTATAGGTTCAATAGTTAAGTCCAAATCAAAGAATTTAAGTTCACATTCTTTTCCCATCAATGAAATGTGACTATCTAAAAGAGATGGTTCAATTTCTAGATCTATGGGTACGAGGATAAATGTTAGCTCGAGAAATTAGTCCAAATTGAGTAAGGACACCAGAGTCAACATAGACTCATAAATGGAAACTGAATCACAAGGTTGGGGATCGGGGTCACATTCATATTCAAGTTCAATCTCATTGAATGGAAAGCTTGCCAATTTGTCCAAGGTTTGGAATTGGTCAAATTCAAGCTTGTGTGATGAAATTGAATCTTGGTTAAAGTCTCCAAGACACCATGATTCTTCATTCTTATTAATATGGCTAAGGCAATCGGGACAGATTGAACATGTGTTAGGTGGAGTTTTCTCATTCATATCTTTCACTATGTTGATCAAACGACTCATTTGTGCTTCTAGCCTATTGACAGATTGAAAAAAATTATTTTCAGATTGAATCAGATTTTTCATACTCATATCTAAGTTCATAGGTTCTTCTTCTTGTTGTGGGACTTGAAAAATAGAGTAAAGATCTTAGATTTGGGAGTTTTGTGGGAATTGCGAGTCCATCATTTTCAGTTTTTATTCTTGAGACTCAATCATGGCTTCTATACTCTTCATCACCTCAGATTTTTCTTCTATGGGTTGATCAGGACTAGGAAAATTTGAAACTGAATGTTGAAATGGTGGTTGACAATATGATTCGGGGGAGTTGTATCCCATTGACTCTGTGAAAAGTAATGATGATTGTTCCAGTCCTATTCATAATATTGGAACTGAGACATATATTGATTCGGATAAGACCAATCCGACATACTTAGTTGATTAAAGTTATGATATGTTGGGTTGGTAACATCCGAGTCAAAAGAGGTCAGGTGAAGTATAGATCACTATATGCATTGAAATAATTATAATTGTAGTTCATATTACAAAGATGTAAAAAACAAAAACAAGCAGACAAACAAACAAAAAAGAACAAATCTAGCCTAAGTTAGGGTAAACCTTAGACCTAGACGACTCCTAACTGGTTAGACTGTCCACAAGGAGAATGTTACAGAATCTAACCACAAGTTAATTAGTCAAGTAGCGGCAAGACCAGTGAAAGGTATCCGTGCCTAAGCAATGGGCCTAATTATGTCAAACCACTATTCTTTGAGGTTTCATCTCTCAATCCTCAACTTTTGATACCGATTTGAAAAGAGTCAAACTCTAATCAACTTCCTCCTTAAATCAGTCTCCTATTGAGTCTAATATTTACCTAGAGTCAACGTCTACTCAGTTTTCAGTTCGGCTTGGGTTAGTGAGTGAGGAGATTATTTGTGTGCTAAGGGAGGGTAATGACTTCCCCACCTTATCTTATTTAAAGATGTGCCCTTTATCGTTTTCGTGCAAGTGTACAAGAATATAGAAAAAGCAACACTTTAAGCAATATACATCACTCAAAATATGTTTCCTAAACTATATGCTATACACACATACCTTGGATCCAGCACTCTTCAACAGTAAATAGAAAATGTAACAAAATAAACAAGTGCCTAAATGCAAGTCTAAACATTTTTTAGCATTTACAAGTAATAATTTACTGTTGACGTTAGAAAAGTATGTACATTGAGTTAAATAAGGAAATAAATAGCTATAGAAACTTTAACTTTGTAATTCAATCAACCTGTAAAAAATACAGATTAGTAGTTCACTCAGATTGCCGTGGGAACGCAGCAAATCTGAGGGCTTTTTGGTTCTGCTTTCTTGAGCAGAGCTCAGGGCCACTTATATGTCCACTGCAGCAAAAATTTCCTTGATGTCTCTTCTCGTACACAACAGAGAAGAAAATTAATCAATAAAGTAAACAAAAAAGAGTTACTTTCCATCCCTCCCCAGCAATGGTGCCAAAATTTAATTGAGTTTAGACCTGCACAGAAAATATAAAAGTTTAGAAATAGTGCAGGGTTCTCAATTCTACCGCTATAGCAAGTGGCTATGCGGGCCGTGATCCACGAGGAGGGACTTGCGATGGAAGCGTTAGGTAAGTTTTTTTAATTACTTGAAATGATTAAAGTTCTTTTGTTCTTGTAAAGAAAAAGAAAAATAATCTTTTATTAATTAAGAACATGGGAGATAAGAGAAGGTGGAGAAAATAAAAAATGGGTTTATACAAAGAAATAAAAATAGTAAAGAGTTGAGAGTTGATTTTTGAAATTGTTTTCTAAACTAAGAAATTGAAATAGAAAAGATATGTTTATTTACCTTTTCAGCACTTGTTTACCTTGAATCTGTCGCGATGACTTACCTTGTCTTTGAAGGTGAGCAGAGCATGATATATAAGATCTTCCTCATTCCCGATCTACACTATGAATTAAAGGGCAAGCTAAACTAACAAAGGAGCAGTTATCCTCACCATAAGCCATCAATGACACTTGCAATGGCAAGACAGTTTCGAGGCTGTAGAAATCACTTAGATTTACAAGCACTTAGAGGGAAGCAAATAAAAACAACAGTAAAGAAGAAAAGAAAACTTTGATTCGATTCAAATAACAATGAAAGAAAAGAGGACTTGTACTGGTGTCACTCTCAGTACAAGCTTCACTCTTATTCTCCCATGAAACTTCTCCTCTCCTTAGTTACATAAATAAAATGAAAATTACATAAAAGAAAACTAAAAATCCTAAGTTACAGACTATAGAATAGCCTAATTTATACTCTCTGTTGAATCGTTCCATTTGGCCTCTGAATTTGCAAATATTTTTAGCAAAAACATAACGGGAGAAAACGTCTGAAGATAGGGGAGCAAATGCTCCCCGTATCTCAACTATAATACGGCGAAAACACGGCATTTGCCGCATTTTCACGGCATAGATGGCCACATCTAGGGGGTGTGAGCCTTTAATCTCTCAAACATCCTTTATCTCCTGATAGATTTTCAGTTTGGGCTCTGGATTTATCTATCTCACTATTGATCTTCAGCTAACCGAAATGGATCTATCAAAATCTGAATTTAACCGATTTTCGTTTGGTGTTATCTCTCTGATTTGCTTTGATCTTTAGCTGACAATTGCCCTAATCCTTGATTTTGATTTAATCTAAACATTAGTGGGCTTTTGAGCTTGCTTTCTCTTCCTTCTCCTTTAGTAAAGGCCCTGCAAATAATTAGACAAAAAAAGATAATTAAAGTAGAGTTTATTAAATAATAAATATGAGAATGTGATGATAAATATGCAATATCAGTGACCAATCACCCTGAAATACTTAGCTGGTGTTTGATGCATTTACTTGCTAAATAGTCTTTGAATTCTGTGGAGGTGTATTCGCCTCCATTATCCGACCTCAAGACTTTCACCTTCCGCCCCGTCTGATTTTTCACCATAGTTTTTCACTTCTTGAACTTCTGAAATACTTTTGATTTCTACTTCAAGAAGTATATCCAAATTTTTCTTGAAAAATCATCTATGAAAGTAACATAGTACCTAGCACCCCCAATGAAAGCTACTGACGACGGCCCACACACATCTCTGTGTATGAGATCTAGCAAGCACTTTGTCTTGTACTGAGATGTAGAGAAAGCTACTCTACGCTACCTATCTATAATACAAAATTTATAAAGATCAAGTTTGCAATATTTGATACCTGGTAGAGCACTCCTTTTGTGTAGGGCTTGAAGACCTGGCTCGCTCATGTGTCCAAGACGCATGTGCTAAAGTCTTATAATATCATCCTTCTCTATTGCTGTTGAAGCATCACCAACAATAATGCTTCATGTCAACTTGTACAAGTTTGCTGTCCGTTCTCCTTTGAGAATCGTCATGGAGCCTTTAGTAATTTTGATTCCTCCATTTGCACCATGTACCCTTGAGCTTTCAAAGCTCCCAACGAGAGAAAATTCTTTAAATTCGGAACATTTCGGACGTTCGTGGGGGTTCGAAACTGTCCATCAAACATCCTCATATGGATGCTGTCGATGCCAACAGTCTTACACATGGCGTCGTTTCCCACCAGGACAGAGCCTCCACCATAAGACCTGTAAGTGCTGAACCACTTTTTTTTGGGCACATGTGGTATGTGCACCCCGAGTCAAGTAATCTAGCATCTGAGGATTTACCTTTTCCTGACACAGCCGTCAAGACATCACATGAATCCTCATCTGCTTCTTCAACAACCCCGTCTTGGTTTGACTTTCCACTAGTACTAGCCCCATCAGAATCTTTGCCGCATTTTCTCTTCAGTATCTCCTTATATTTCATACAATCTTTCTTAATGTGCCCTGGTTTTTTGCAAAACAAGAGAAATTGATAAAAGCCTCTAGATCTCTTGGGTCCCCTACTCTTTCATCTTCCCCTCTGGCCCTTGACAAACAATCCTGAGGCCTACTCCGTAGAATTTGTCTTCTTCATCAGCTCGTTGTTCTGGAGCATTTGTTTGATATCTTCTAACTCTAAAGTCTCCTTACCATACATGATGGTCACCAAGTGGTCATAACTTGATGGGAGAGAAGTGAGTAACAGAAGAGCTTTATCTTCTTCTAACTTAACCTCTGGAGCTAACAAGTCGCTTAAAATTTTATTAAAAGCATTAAGATGTTGCAGAATAGGCATACCTTCTTTCATCTGAAGGTTGTATAACTGCTTCTTTATAAAGAGCTTGTTCAACAAACTCTTCGTCATGTAAAGGCTCTCCAGCCTACACCAAAGACCAGCAGTTGTCTCCTTGTTCATCACATTGTAGAGGACCTCATCTGATAGGCACAGTATGATCGTCGCTTTTGCACGAAAGTCGATGTCGTTTCACTCATCATCCTCCAACTTTGATGGCTTTTTCTCAATACCTAGTAGGGCCTTGTGTGTGCCCTCCTTCACGAGCAACGATGTTACTCGCATCTTTCACAACATGAAGTTGGATTCCTGTCGAATTTCTCCACCTCGAACTTGGTTGTCGTGGTCATCTTGCTAGCTATTACTCTGATACCAATTGTTGATGATCTATCACCAATCAAATAACAGAGAAACACCAAGTTGAAGACTCGACAACGGAAGCGAAAGCGTAGAAGATTTACCACTAGCAAGCAATTGAAACTAAATCACCACACAACCAAAGAATACTAGATTTAACGTAGTTCAGCAACGTGCCTACGTTCACGGGGAAGGGAGAAATCTTTTATTGAAAAGAGAGAAGAAAATACAAGAGTTACAAGAACTCTCTCTCACAACTCTCAATGGTGGAAATCTGAGTTTCTCTTGAATTCTTGACGCACCTTCAAAAGACCACCCCAAGGGGTTTATATAGGCACTTAGGATGATCCTAATCCAACACAAACTGCAATAATCAAATCATCACCGCCTCAGAGAAATAGAAAACCCGTATCTAAATCAAAACAGGAAACAATATGTATTAAGAAACTGTCAGAACCTAAATTCTTCTCCAATGAATATAAGGCATTCCAAATACTAACACTTCTCCTCACTCTCAGGCACCCTCCGGAACAGCTGGCACCTCTCCCCCTCCTCGGCAGCTGCTTCCACCACCACCCCCTCTCCATTGCACCATCGCTCGCGTACAGAGCCGCTGCCTTTCATTAGGCGTAGTGGGCGGTTGTGTTCTGATTTCTCCTCCACGGAGGAGAGAATCAAAGAGCTGCCTTGCGGAGAGCCCTGGAACCCTCCACTGCTATCAACGCCCTTGCCACGATGACAACTGAAGTGCCCTTGGGCTCTGTTGTCATTCCTAATGGGCCATCTTTCTCGATCTTCTCTGATGAGGATATTGTAAGGATGACTACACAAAATGGTTACACCCTCCCAGATGATCTGCAAGCCACAATCGCTCATCTTCGGTCACTTGAGATGAGTCGAACCTTGAGCTAGGAGAGAAGAGACAAGATGCTGGGTTGTTAATTACGTCATGATTATTCTAAATTGGAATATTAGAGGGCTTGGCAATCTTGATAAGAGAGCTAAGGTCCGGGACTTCATCTATCCTTATGGCTTTGGTGTTGTGGCTCTCCCAGAAACTAAGCTTCACAACCCATCCTTTCATCTTCTTCGCTCTGTTGGGGGAACTCATATCCATAAGTGGGTTGTCCTAGATTCTTGTGGTGCATCGGGAGGACAACTCATTGGATGGAATGGCAAACTCTACGAGAAACTAAGTCAATTGTATAAAAGGTTCTCTATATCGGTAAAGCTCAAAGATCGGGCCACGCAACTCTCTTTTTGTATTACCCCGTATATGGGCCTAATGATAGATCGCTTAAATCAATTTTCTTACAAGATCTTCATTTTATACATTCTTGGTATTCACCGGCGCCTTGGACTTTGATGGGGGACTTCAACTTGACTAGAGTTTTGGATGAGCGTCAAGGTTGTGAGGGTAACTTGAATGATATGGAGTCCTTTAATAATCTTATTTGGGATATTGCACTTATTGATATCTCACTGGGGGGGAGATCTTTTACTTGGTCCAACAAGCGAGCCACGTCCGCTTTTGTAAAGCTTGACCAGTGCCTCGTATCAGAAACTTGGGATGACACTTTTCCCCTTTCTACTTGCAAAGCTCTCCCTAACACCCTCCCCGACTATATTCCCATTTCCCTTCATACCTTTTCCTCTCCCTATTTTACAAGTAGATTTCACTTTGAGAGCATGTGGTTGGAACACCATGAACTTCATGAAATTGTTGTTTCGGCATGGTCCTCTATATCCCACCCTAATGTTGCCATTTGCATTGCTCAAAAGCTTTGTAAGATGAGGGGAGCCCTAAAAGTGTGGAGTAGAGCCAAATTTGAGAGTGTTAAGAGACGAAAACTCCATCTACTTGATGTACTCAACAAGCTCGATGTTCTCCTTAAATTGAGGCCGCTCAAGTCCGACGAGTCTTCTCTCCAATTATCCTCTCTTGATGACCAGAGAAAGTTCAACATCTTAAAGAAATTATATGGCGACAAAGGGCCCGCTCCCTTTGGTTAACTCATGAAGACCACAATTCCAAATTTTTTCACCAGGTTGCTAATTCAAGGTACCGTTTCAATCTTATCCAAACACTCCAATACCAAAATGCAACTCTTTCTTCACACCTTGATATCTCTAATGCCTTTAACACTTTGCTTTAATTTTTAGAGCTCCTCACTATCCTCTTTTTCATGCTAATTGGGATGCTCTGTATCCATAGTGTGAGTGGTCTTCCCGGGACATTGAGGGCCCTTTTAGAGAAGAAGAAATTAGAGATGCAGTTTTCGCCCTCGGTGCGAAAAAGGCTCCCGGCTTGGATGGTTTTCCTATCATCTTCTATCAAAGATTTTAGGATATTGTCTAGTCTGATATTCTCCTCTTGTTCAACCATCTCTATAATGGCGTGGTGGACCTCAGTTGTCTTTACTATGCTTTGGTAGCTCTCATTCCGAAGAAAGAGGGGGCTTCTTTTCTTAATGAGTTCCGACCCACTAGCATCCCCAATGGCGTCTTCAAGATCGGCTCCAAGGTTCTTGGAAATAGACTTCGTCCACATATTCATCAACTTGTGGACAAAGTTCAATTGTCCTTCACCAAGAATAGATATATCCTTGATAGTGTGGCATGTGCCCAAGAAATTCTTTCGGCTTGACATCATTCCAACATGGAGGCGGTGTTCCTTAAACTTGATTTTGAAAAGGCCTTTGATTCTGTAAGTTGGAATTTTCTCCTTGAATTATTAGTGGCAATAGGATTTGGGCAACAATGGAATGGATGGATACGAGCACGTTTACTCTCTGGTACCTCGTCGATCCTTGTGAATGGGAAGCCGGGAAACTACATTAAATGTCAGAAGGTCCTTAGGCAAGGTGATCCGCTCTGCCCATACCTCTTTATTCTTGTTCCCGACACTCTCACTAGAATCCTCTCTCTAGCCAGTAGCAATGGAAGCATACAAAAGGTTGGCTCCCTTCCATGGTCGAATGATCTTGTTAGCCTTCACTATGCCAAAGACACCCTTCTCGAGTCGGGAGATGCTAGACCCCTCACATCTTTAAAGCTTCTCCATGCTTATGAGATGATGACCAGTTTTAAAATCAATTTTGCAAACCCTTTGTTTACAACTTGAGTAGAAGTGATGAGATGGGTACTAGAGCCGCTAGTATTCTTAATTGCAACCTTGGAATATTACCATTCACCTATCTCCTTCAAGCAAAAAAACCTCTCAATCTCTTCTCTGAATGTTCAGCATTGGAAACTCAAGCAAAATGGAATCGTCACCGTCAATTCTCTCTTTAGAAGCCTTATTGGTTATCTTAAAAAGAATAATTGTTTCCGATGGATTTGGACTACGCAAGCCCCGCTCAAGACAAAAGTGCATATGTGGCTAGCATACGGTGATTGTCTCTTAACAGTAGACAATCTTGCCAAACGGGGTATCCACTTCTCTTCATTGTGCATGTTTTGAGGGGGTAACCTGAAAACCGCCTCTCACATCTTCCTACTTTGTCCGTTCATCTTGCAACTTTGGGCACCGGAGAGAAATCACTTGCTAGAGCTTCTTGGCCATCCTCTATTGCATCTCTTTGCAATGATTGGAGAGCATCCAATGTCCCACAAAATGAAGTGGACCGATGAAGTGGACCGATGAGATTGTGTTGTCACTGTCATCATTTGGGTCATTTGGCTTGAACGGAATCAAAGAGTTTTCCAAGCTAAGTCTTCATCTACCAGGGAGCTCAAGGGGAGGATCTCATCTTTAGTGGGCCTTTGGTGGTCTCATTTCACACTCCACAATTGTCGAAAGTCGTCGTAGCTTGTTGCTTCCTCGACAACAGTGTTCTTTTGTTTAAATCTCTTTCCCCTACCCCCCTTCTTGTATCCCTCCCCCCATTCTGTAAGTTCTTATTCATTATTATTTTAATAATATAGTACATTGGGGCTAAGGCCCCAACTTTTCCTTAAAAAATGAAAGGTCGTAGCAGGAACTTGAATTTGAAACTTTTCACAATCCATTCCAATCCTTTACCACCTAAATGAGAACTCAGAAGCACATTAATATCATCAGCAGTAGCAGTAGTAATGTCTTAGTTCTTTTGACACCATTGTCAAATTATAATCTCAGCTTCATTTCTGCCATTTGCACCATTGTTCTGCTTGTTGTCCCATCTCGAGATACATAAATAAATAGTAGGAAGAATACTACCTTTCTTTTTAAAAGGAAAAATAGATACAAACAACAACTAAGTCATTTGTCCCAAGTATTTGGGGTAGGCGACATGAATCAAAAGAGAATTTCATCGGATCTGCCACATGGATCAGTTTTCTCCACTCATTCCTATCGAGCAAAATGGGTTCATTAAGACCTTTAGCCTCTATATCTTGTCATATCACCTCCATTCATATTTTCTTCGGTCTCCCCAGCGCTCTTTTGACTTGCACTAATTTGATACTCTCCTCTCTAGACTGGCGCATCTGTAGCTCTACGTCGCATATGATCAAATCATCGTAGGTGGTTTTCTCTTATCTTCTCTTCTATAAGGGCTACGCCTATCGTAGTACGAATATCCTCATTTCTCACCTTATCTCTCCTCGTGTTACCGCACATCCAATGAAGCAATCGTATCTTTGCTACACTCATCTTCTGGGTATGATATCTTTTTATAGTCCAACATTCTGTGCCATATAACAAAGCTGGCTTAATAGCAGTCCGATAAAACTTTTCCTTCAGCCATAACGGAATGTTACGATCGCATAAAACTCCTATTGCGCTCCTCCATTTCAACCAGCCGGCTTAGATCCTATGGTTGACATTACTATTGATCTCCTCATCCTTTTAGATAATAGAACCCAAGTACTTAAAATGACTGCTCGTTGGTATTTCTTGTCCGTTTAGTGTCACAAAACTATAATTTTGAATTCCTTATTTACTGAATTTGTACTCCATATACTCTGTTTTGACCCTACTTAATTTAAAACCACGAGATTCTAGAGTTTGCCTCCATAATTCTAATTTGGCATCTACCTCAGCTCTCATCTCATCGAGTAGGACAATATCATCAGCAAATAGCATGCACCATGGTATCTCATCCTGAATAGCTCTAGTAAGTTCATCCATCACTATGGCAAATAAAAATGGACTCAATACATATCCTTGATGCAATCTAATTGTGATAGAAATATCACTTGTTATGCCTCCACAAGTTCTGACATTTGTCACTACTCCATCATACATGTCCTTGATTATGTCAATATATTTGATAGGAACTCTCTTTTTCATCAATGTCCACCATAATACCTCTCTTGGTACCTTATCATAAGCTTTTTCTAAATCAATAAAGATCATATGCAAATTTCTCCTCCTATCTCGAAATCGCTCTATAAGTTGATGAAGCAAAATGAATAGCCTCTGTCGTTGATCGTGCCGGCATGAACCCAAACTAGTTCTCTAATATTTTAATATTCTGCCTTAAATTGTGTTCAGTTACCCTTTTCCAAAGTTCATGGTGTGACACATGAGTTTTATTCCACGGTAGTTTGAACAACTCTGAATATCACCCTTGTTCTTATAGAAAGGTACTAGTGTACTCTTCCTCTACTCATTTGGCATCTTTTAGTTAGCCAGATCTTGTTAAAGAGATTTGTCAGCCATCTCACGCCCATCTCTCCTAAGCATCTTCATACCTAAATAGAAATTTCATTAGGGCCAACATCCTTGACTACATCCTCTTCAAGACCTCTTTAACTTCATATTCGCTAATTCTGTGCATATAATTACGGTTCATATTCTGTCACTGAATGGTAAGGTCACCAAACCTTAAGTAGAACTATCATTGAACAATCTGTCAAAATACTCTCTTTATCTTTTTTTGATTTCATCTCAAGCCAAAACCTTCTGATCCTTATCTTTGACACACCTCACAATACATAAGTCTCTAGTCTTTCTCTCTCGTTTGAGCAATTATATATATCATTTTCAACCTCTTTGGTGTCCAACCTCTCACACACTTTTTTTTACACTTTAACTCTTGCATTCTGAACAGCTTTCTTAGCCTCCTTCTTGGTTAGCTTATACCTCTGAAAACTAACTCCATCACAATTTTCTTCAAATCTCTGTAAGAGTCTCGTTTGATCTTAATGGTAGCTTTTACCTCTTCATTCCACCATGATGTGTCCTTACATGGTGGAGCACCACCCCGTGACTCATCAAGTACATCTTTAACTACTATTTTAATGTAGTTAGCAATTTTGTTCCACATTGTATTGGGCTCATCCTGGGCTTTCTAATCTGCTTCATGTACCAATCGATTTACAAAAACTCCTTGGTTACCTTCTTCACCACTTAATCTTAGGATCTAACTTACGTTAATCTTTCTAAATCTCCTTCTAATCTGAACATCTAAAACTAAGTCTATGTTAGGTTACTAGACTCTCACCCGGTACTACCTTACAATCATACAACTACCTCTATCTACTCTCCTACTTAAAAAGAAATCTATTTGGCTCATACTTGATCCACTTCTAAAAGTAATCAAGTGAGACTCTCTCTTCCTAAACCAAATATTCGCTAAGATCAAATCATAGGTCAAAGCAAAATCTAAAATCGAGTTACCTGGTTCATTTATTTTCCCAAAGCCAAATGCTCCATGTACAATATCAAACCCATAACGACTAGTTCTTGCATGCCATTGAGGTCACCGCCTATGAAAAGCTTTTATCTAATGGGTATCCCTTGCACTATCTTATTTAAATCCTCCTAAAATTGACGCTTACTAGACTCATCAAGTCCTACTTGTGGTGCATAGACATTAATAACACTAAAAATCTCCCTACCTAAAATAAGTTTAACTAGTAAAATCCTATCACCTTTCCTCCTAACCTCCACTACATCTTCAAGCAATTGTTTATCTATGATTAGATTCACCCCATTACGATTTCTATCTCTACCAGTATACTAAAGTTTATAACCCCAAGGTTCTATAATTTTAACTTTTTCACCTACCCACTTAGCCTCCTGCATACACAGAATACTAACATTCCTTCTAACTATAGCATCAACTAACTCTGCTAATCTACCTGTAAGAGAACCTATGTTCCACGATGCTAACATAATCTTATATTTATGAACTAATTTTTTTACACTCACTCGCTCATAAAAGTATGAGAACCCTTACTCATTTGACACCACATCCGGGCGTCGAGACGATGACCTAGCAACCCTTGCCCACTTTTCAGTACACCCGGACTTCGATGTAGCGAGTCCCTCACTAAGGAACGCTTCAACGAATGAGGCTAACTCTTTGTATGCATTAGAGAATACCCCTTGTTACTTGTTAAGTACCAACGCATGATGAATCCAAGTCTCTATCACCGAATTGAGTATTGGAGACTAGTCAAAGAGGTCACCACTCCGTCTGCTGGAGTGGATCAGCTCTGCTGACCACTTTGTCTTGTCTTTCAGTATGTGGACTTTTCTTTCTTTATCTGGCCATTTTCAGCCTTGGCTACCATCCAGGCCTGTACTCAACTACATGACGTACTTCTTGTTCTGTTTATTGCTCTTGGTCCAACATTGTGTTCTGGCTTCAAAATTTTAGCATGTAATCCAAAATGCACCATCCCTTGGACAAACATCACATTTCTTGGACCTTTGTACTTGACCTTTGGTTATGAATCAAAGTAACATTTCTAAATGATTGGTAGCTAATGATCTTGTTTTGATAACAGGGCATGATTCTGTTAACCCTGGCAGTTTCAGTCCCACCCCTAAAGCCATCAAGGTGCACGGCCAACTGTGAGCCAGCTTCTACATTGCAGCTGGGTGCATTTTTTGGTGGACTCTACATACTTGCACTAGGAACTGGTGGAACCAAACCAAACATCTCAACCATCGCCGCAGGCCAATTTGATGATTTCGACATGAAAGAGAGGACCCATAAGCTTTCCTTCTTCAACTGGTGGATGTTCAGCATCTTTTTGGGGACTCTGTTTGCAAATACTGTCCTAGTCTATTTGGATGACAATGTGGGCTGGACTGTTGGATATGGGCTTTCGACATTGGGCCTACTGGCATCCGTGTTGATTTTCTTAGGGGTACTCCATTTTACAGGCACAAGCTGCCACAAGGGAGTCCATTTACTAAGATGGCTAGGGTCATTGTGGCTGCAACAATGAAATGGAGGGTCCCTATTCCTAATGATCCCAAGGAGTTCCATGAGTGGGACATGGAGGTCTATGAAGATAAAAGGAAGTTCAGGATTGACTCCACATCCTCTATGAGGTAAGTAAATTGTCCTTTAAGTACTATGATGACTTGTGCTTCTACATGGCTTAAATTTGGTATATAATTTTTATGACATTGAGTTAGCTTCATCCTTTCTTATCACATCCGAACTATGTTATTCATGGAATAACAGAATGTTTCTTATCATTAACACCTAGAGTTACCTAGAATATCGATTCTAATTTCTAGTCTCTATCTATTAATGCAGGTTCCTTAACAAAGCTGCAGTTAAAGTTGGACCAAGCACTGCATGGATGTTGTGCCCAGTGACCCAAGTGGAGGAGACAAAACAAATCATCAGAATGCTTCCAGCATTGGTTGCCCTGGTCATCCCATGCACCATGATTGCCCAAATCCACACCCTATTTGTCAAACAAGGCACAACGTTAAATCGACACTTAGGGTCTGATTTTGAAATCCCTCCAGCGAGTCTCGCGGCATTTGTGACCCTGTCCATGCTTGTGTCGGTTGTGCTTTATGATCTCTACTTTGTGAATATCATGAAGAAATGGACTAAAAATCCTAGAGGCATCACCCTACTGCAGAGGATAGGAGTTGGAATATTTCTGCAGATCATAACAATGATGATTGCATCTCTAACTGAGAAGAGAAGGCTCAGTGTTGCTAGAAGTCATGGTTTAGTTCAAAATGGAGGGCATGTTCCGCTGACAATATTTATATTATTGCCTCAGTTTGTTCTCATGGGGGTAGCTGATGCTTTCTTGTGGTTGGAAAGATAGAATTTTTCTATGACCAAGCTCCAGAGAGTATGAAGAGCCTGGGGACTTCCTATTCTTTAACAGCTCTTGGAATTGGTAACTTCTTTAGCAGCTTTCTCCTATCAACTGTCTCTGATATCACAAGGAAAAATGGCAAAGGATGGATACTAAACAATCTCAATGCCTCTCATCTGGACTACTATTATGGATTTCTTTGCATCCTTGCTCTGCTAAACTTTCTCTTCTTCCTATTTGTGAATAAGATCTATACATATAAAGCAGAAGTTTTTGAAACAGTGGATCTATTAGAGAGGGATCAGGGTGCCACACAAGAGAGAAAAGAATCGCGTGCCTAGGAGCTTGTAAGTTTACTATAGGCAACTACTTGGGTGCAAGATCAGAAGACTTGCCCTTTATGTAAAGCAATCCAAGTGAAAGAGTTTGATGAAAATGTGATGTAGAATTGTGAGACACTTATCAATTCCAACTAGTAATTTATCTCCGAAATGAAAGTTATGCATTAATTATTTAGTTGAGTTTAGCACGGATATGCAAACTTACAAATTTCAGGCTGTATAATAAATACATGAATCAAATTTTCTAATGGGTCTATTTTGGCAATGGATTAGAAACTCAGAAATGTTAGGTCCTCACTTGCAATAAAGCTACACTGGGGACAGAGAAAATTCAGGGTTTGATTCCTGGAGACGTGCCTTCTGAGTTTCTGATGTGAAACGTGTGTCGTGTGATGTGAGAGATTAGTGCTAAATTCGAACTCGCCACATTTCATCAAAGTCCCGATCTAATGGATTTTAAAAATCGTAACGTTAGATAATGGATTTTAACAATTAATTGCACTTGTAATTGGACAGTTCTAGCCTCAATAAAATCAACATAATATCAGTTATACATGTAAACGTTCTATTCGCAATACTGAAGACAATGAATACAAGTATAACAGAATCGCACACTCACAATTATAGTGGACGGCAGGAAGTATTGATAAAATATTAAAAATAAAATTATGCACTGAACCCGATCAATAATCTAATTGCAGGATTAAGAATTTACCTACCCATTCTCAGGTTCGTGTGCTATTTCTCTACTATTCTTTGTTGTTGTTGTTCTTGTACTGTTGACTTGCTACTGAAGTTGTTGCTGATGTTTGCAGTCTAGCTCACACAAGGCAGGACAGGCACGTGGGGGCATGGCTCGGGGGCAAGACTAGGGTACGCGGCTTGTGGCCTGGGTGCATGACCGAGCACTGGCCGTGGGGCACGCGTGGGCGTGGCTCACGGGCAAGACAGGGGGGCGCGGCCTGAGGCCTAGGCATGCCCAGGCTGGGCCTGGGCGCAGGACTGGGCAATGGCCTTGGGCGTTTGGACACGAGCAGGAGCAACAGAAGAGGAATCGGCGATTGGTGGCTGTTCTGGGCTGCTATGGGACAGCGGTGGAATGACGAGATGCCGCGAACGGTGATGAAGAAAAAGATGATGTCGAGGAGATGACGACGCGGAGGAGGGGCGACGGCGATGGTGAAAAGAGATTTGGATGGATGCTTGCGGCGGAGGGGGATTGTCGATGAGGTCAGGGTTGATCTATTGGCTGGGAGCGACGGACTGAGGAAGAATGAGAGGATGGGAGAGGGATTTGTGGGAGAGGAAAAAAGAGAGATGTGGTTGTGTTGGCGGCCAGGGTTTATTTTTCTTTTTTTTTTCCTTTTTGTAAAGTTAGGGCTTAAGAGAGTGGGTAAATGGGTAATGGATTAGGATTTCACACCTGAGACCCATATTGAAATAGGCTTCACGCTCCAATTCAAGAAGAGATTTTCATTTGAAAAACACTCAAATTAATTCAGCAAAATTTATTCCATTTGTTTCTCAACCCTTGCCTATTTATAGGCTTATAAAAGTAATAACTTGTCTCCACAATCGATGTGGGACTAAAAAGACTAAAATAAAAGGAACAATACTCAATGAAAGTAAACATGACTAGACTAAAAAGAAAATATAAACTACTCTGATTAGAATTAAAATCACAAAGCTGTAATAACGCATAGTTGTGGTTCGACGCCTCCTACACTAATACACATGTCGATACTTGCACTTCGGACGCACACGTGCTTTGATGTCCTCGTCATTTTCCCTAGATCATATTTTGCTAAGAAATTTGTGCTTGTATCTGGATACTCACATGCCTAGTAATAGAAAATATCTCAAAAGTGGTGGAAACAAGCTTCAGACAGGAATTTGATGAACCACTATAAATAGCTTAGTGTGTCAGTTTCACACTCACATTCTATTCTTAGTTGATAGTTATTTTTCTAAATTCCTCCTGCTATTGTTTAAATTGAGATGGTCTATGATTTAATATCAGATCAATGTCAACTAAATTTATGCCCCTCTAGGGCTGTGTATACTTCTCCACTCTCAAAGTACTCAACAATGTCTACTCCAAACAGTACAGCAAGAAGGCAAAAACAAATGAAAAGTAGTTGCTTGGACTTAAAAAAGACATAAAAACAAATAATCTCAACAGTAACAAAAGGATATATGAATTCCCCATCGAGAAACCCCGAGTTCCCCTCGTTAGAACTTGGAATGGCCCTCATTGGGATGAAACTTCTATTGTCATGCTCATTCCAGATGGCCCAGCGAATAGCTGCCAATAAGATTCTATTGTACACGCTCTTTCCTGTTGGGACATAGGACACATTGATGGGGGATGAATAACAAAATGGGGATAATTGGGAACAGACACTAGAAAAGCTCAACCTAAGGTTTGTAATCCAAGAAAATTATTGGGACTCTCCCCCCAGGGCATCTCACCCAAAATCACACTGGCTACACAAAAGCTTAAGCAAATATTTTACTTTAATCATCTACTGAGAATCTTCAAAGCAGTTTTTGTCTTTTATAGGCTTACATCACATAAGAACTCTCATCACTACAAATGTGAAACAAGATAAAATAAACTAATTACACTAGCGAAGTAAAACAAACTAAAGATAAGATAAACCAATTACATAACCAGCTAAAATAAAATAAAATGACCCAACCAACTAAAACATACTAATCCTTATCATTCCCCCAGGGTCGGAGAAAATTCGACCATGTCGAGTATAGATTTTCTTGGCTATCAATCGGACCATGTTGGTGGTCGTAAATCTAACAGATGTGCATCAAGACCTAAACAAGCGGCAAACTTTGATAAGAACATGGGTTGGAGATTGGCGGCAGAGGAGGAGCCTTCATCGTCGGGAGGTGGTGGAGCCTTCATCGTTGGGAGGCGGTGGAGAAGAAGGGGAGAAGCTCCCGGCGTTAAGGAGCTGGCGGCAGCGTGGATCAGATGTTGTTGAAGGAGAGGATAAATAGAACAGTGGCGTGTTGGAATTTCTTCGAAAGGATTTTTAGGATTTTTTTTGGAAGATCTAGAGTTGACAAGGGGAACTATGGTTTTGTAAATTTTAGAGGCTAGGATTGGTGGAAGGTAAAAGAAAAGAGTAGGATTTAACTTTGATACCAAAATAATGGGGGACAAACAACAAAATGGGAATAATTGAGAACGAACACTAGGAAATTTCAACTTAAGGTTTGTAATCCAAGAAAATTATTGGGACTCTCTCTCTAAGGCATCTCACCCTAAAGCACACTGGCTACACAAAAGCTTAAGCAAATATTTTTCATTAACTATCTCTTGAGAATCTTCAAAGCAGTGTTTGCCTTTTATATGCTTACATCACATGAGAACTCCCATCACAACCAATATGAAAACAAGATAAAATAAACTAATTACACTAAGTAAAACAAACTAAAGATGATATAAACCAACTATATAACCAGCTAAAATAAAATAAGATAAAATGATCCAACCAACTAAAACAAAATAAGATAAAATGACCCAACCAACTAAAACTCCCCATCACACATTATTCCAACTCCCATTTCAAACTTAGTAAGTTGTATCTACTAACATAATGTTTCTAGTGAACAGCGAGATAAAGGCTCCATCTACTTGTGGTCCTTCAGCCTTCTAAACAATTGAAGCTGCAACTTTTTTGTGGTCCCTCGCAAGAGAGCCCTTCCAAGAGAGCCTTGCTTCCAGAGAGAGATCCTCTGTGATTTTAAAACTTATTCATGGAGTTTTCCAAGATTTTTCCAATTGGACTCAGTATCAAGAGGACTTTGATATTCATTAAATTATTCCCAGTGTAAGAGGTCGAAAAGGTTCAAATACTTTGCTATCAGAATTGCATAACTAATCAGAACGTTAAGAAGTCAGAGTAGAGAAAACAATAAAAGAATTGATGGAATAGGCCGGCCATGAAAATCTTTCAAATGGAGTTTACCATAAGAACAAAATTTTGAGCTCACAAGTTCAATGCACTAGGAGTTCGAAAGCTTTGGGGTGGGATTTCTAGTTTCAGACAAAGGTCAGCAACTGACTTTTTAACTCATACCTGCAGAAAATAAGCTTTTTAAGTCATATCTGCAGAAAAGAAGCTGTACACAACAAGGCAATGAAAACCTTAAATTTTTGTACAAATTTTCTAACGGTTGCGTGTGCCTAAACAAATCCATTGGACAAGCAAGACGGCTGCTATACAAGGGAATTGTGGCGTACGATGATGTGACTGCAAATGTGGAGCTTTCCCTGTGACAAAGATCAATTTGAATTGAAAAATTCATTGAGATACAACAGGTATTGAGGTCATGGGATTGATTGCATTGTGAACATTTTTGGTGTAGATGAACATCAACTAAACTCCCCCCAAAAAAAGAATACTCTGATTATGAAGTATAGGTTCAATAATTAGTGTGAACGCATTCACAATTAATTAAAACCTCTATAAAACATATGATTAAGAGGTTAAGATTTAAACCAAGCTAAATGACTGGAGATACTAAAGTCTTGCAATGATAAGAGTTGGATGTACTTGAATTTCCTACCAAAATAGTTAATGAGAGTTAATGATAAATGGAAGTTAATGAAATTTGCTAAAATTTCCTACCAAACTAGTTGAAATTTTTCTATTTAGATAAATGATAGTGGGAATATAATGAAAAAAAGTTTCTTATATTTTCATTTATTTCTAAATTTTCTCGAGAATGAAAATGGAAGTGTAGTTATTTCTTTTACTTCTCACATCGCTTACTATAGCTCACAACAGGACATTTAGATTTACAATTTCAGAACTACCAGCTTTACTTGTACCTGCTTTGATTTGTTAGGCTTTTATATTAAAGAGATAGTTCTCATCATCCAACAGTGAAAAAATTACAAATCTTTTTCCTCGCTCTCTGAATGGCTAAAAGTGGATAAACCCACCACATAAAAAAGAGGAGAAACTTCTTCTTAATCTATTGGCATCCTGCATTAAACCTCCTTCCATCACAAGGCAAGCATCTCTCAACATTTTAAATGTTTCCAAACCGTGAATAATGGGCCGTTCGATTATTCGAATGTAGCAGATTACATCTGAATTATTTCATACTATTATCAAGTAGTATGCTGGGAGCATCACAATAATCTTTAAGGCTGGTTGATAGTGATTAAAGTCAACTTGGAAGTCCATTGGCTTAAACTTAACTAATAATATATTCTGTATCAACAGAAGAAAGATTCCGTACTACTACCCTTCCTTTCTGAGGCAATCAATTTTTTTTACGGTGGAGCATCAAAATGGCCCAAAAATATCAGTTTATTGTACTTCAAAGTCACATCGCAGCCTATACCTCGCCTACAACTCATTAGTTCAAAGATGGATGCCCCTACTTATCCTTGTACCTTGTGGATCTCAAGGATGCTCCAAACAAACTCTATATGTTGGATGTGTTTGAGTTGGAGGGAAAACTTGAGTTTCCCTCTTATTTGACTTTAGTTTTAGTCCCATATTGAATAGGAGATGGGAGATTGGGTAATATATATACCAAGTCCTCCCATGCCTATTGTTATGAGTGTTGGGCCATAGGCCACATCCCCACACGGCGCGCGCGCGCCGAACCGATCCGGGCCGGGCCGTTCCGGGTTCGGGTGGCGCGCGCCCACAACCTGCGGACACGAATGCAGTTCGATTCAGGGGCTTGTTGGACCTGTTATATTTTTTTAATTTAAAATTCTGTTGAGATTTTCGGGTAGAGTTGGACCTGTTGGCTCAAAGGCCATTAGCCCTAAATTTGATGATTACAAACCATATGAAGTTAGGAATTAACAAGATTATTTTAAATGAGTTTCAGGTAAAAACATAGGTTGATTGACGGCTCCTACACAAGACTCACATTGGAAGCCGCGATGATTTAGATCCCAGAGCCTAGCACACTAGAAGAGCTCAAGGATCAATCAAACAACTTGAGAAGACTATACAAGATGTGTATCTTTGCATTTTTTTCTTTTTAGTTAGGATTTATAGTCTATTTATCAAAACCGAGATGATAGAGGTTGATAACATTGGGATTGCCACACACACACATTTGATATTGCTTCATGCTTTCAAACAAAATTTTATTACAAAATTTCTTACCGAGTTTCAGAAAAACGAAGTTTGGAAAATTCGGTTTTTGGAAAAAACAAGTTTTTGGAAAAACGGTTTTTAAGTTTAGAAAAAGAATTTTTATCAAAATAAAGTTCAAATCTTTTGGTGTTGATCTATGATCACACCCTGGTCTTTATAAGCCCTAGAACTCTATTTTGTATATACCTATTTAAAGAATTTTTATCAAAATTTTTATCTTCAAAAAGCCCTTTTCAAAAATTTGTTTTTGGCCTAGTCCGGTCGACCTCACGGTCGACCGCTGGCAGAGCTGAACTGCTCTGTCGGTCGACCGGGCGGTCGACCAACATGCACCACTGTGCATGTGTGCACATCGGTCGACCGACCGGTCGACCGAGAGCAAGAGCAGTGCTCTCTGTTTTTCGACCGACAGAGAGAACTCACTCTCTGTTTGGGTTTCACGGTCGACCGTCCGGTCGACCGCTTTCCCAACGGTCGGATTTTCGACTGTTGGCCGACCGTTGGCGGTCGACCGGCAGCAGAAAACTCTGCTGACTAGGCTGTAACGGCTATATTCTGGTTTGTCTTTTTGTTGGGGCTTCTCCCAACGAATCTCTTGGTCTTTTTAACCCAGTTTTCATCCCCTATAAATAGGGGGAGTGTTCTACAACTAAAACACAAGATTTACAAGTTAAAGATCAAAGTTTTTCAAAGTTTAGCCCTTTAGCAAAAGAGTTTCCATTGAGCCAAAATTTTCAATCCTTTTAGCTTGAAGCCTTCCTCTACTTCTCTTCTAGATTTGTGCACTGCACAATCCCAAAAGTTTCATCTCCTCATCTTAGTTGTAGGATTGTGCAAGTGAGCCATTGTTTGTGGTCAAGTGTTGATCACCGTTTTCTTCATATTGAGAAGTTGTAAAGGTTGCAACCTCAAGCGAGCTAGTGAGCTCCTAGTTGGTGTTGCGGCACCGTGAGAGAGGACAAGTGTGTCCAAAGAGTTCTAGTGAGAACTTATATTGACGATCCGGTGGGATCAAGCATAGTGGAAATCCTTCATCGTGTTGAAGGCGAGGACGTAGAGCAGTGGCTCGAACCTCGAAACATATTCTCGTGTCTGCGATTGTCCACCTATCTCCAAACTCTCTCTCCTTTACTTGCACTATTATTTGTTTACTTTCTTGCAAAGTCTTATTATTATTGTTGTTTATTGTTAATTAGTTTTAATCCGCATTATTTGCCACTTAGTATAACCATCACCTATTCACCCCCTCTAGATGATTTCAATTGGTATCAGAGCCTAACCCTAGCATTTGGTTTAACCACCTTAGGGAGACCTCATTATTGGCTATATCTATTTGTTGCATTTATTATTTGTTGTGCATTATACTTGTATTCATGGCATCTGTTGACTTTTCTAGCATCAAGTCCCCACCCAAATTTGATGGGTTGAACTTTCCCATTTGGAAGGTCAAAATGAACATATTCCTAAAATTCCTAGTAGTTAGAGTTGCCAAGTCCATCACCAAAGAATTTATTGAACCTCTCACTGATGAGAAAACATGGTCCGAAGAAACCTCTAAAGACTATGAGGCCAATGCTAGAGCCCAATATGCACTCACTCAAGCATTAAATGAAGATGATCTTTCCCGCATCATAAATTGCAAATCTGCTTTTGAAGTTTGGAATGTGCTTATTGTTACTCACGAGGGAACGTCGCAAGTCAAGAGATCTAAAAATGACTTGCTCCGTTCTCAATATGAGAATTTCTATATGCTTGATAATGAAGGAATAGATGATATGCTCACTCGTTTCACCAAGATTACTAACGCCTTATCTTCTTTAGGTGACAACATCAACAATGACCAAAAGATCCGGAAGGTCATTAGAGCTCTTCCCAAGTCTTGGGAAGTCAAGGCAACCACCCTCAAAGAGCTAAATAATAGGGAGGAGATAGACTTCTCCGGCTTCATCGGCAATCTCAAAACCCATGAGATGGAAATGAAGGTTAGAGAAGAAAGAGAGGCACCAAAAAAGAAAGCACTTGCTTTCAAGGCCGCTCCAACCTCCTATGATGAAGAGGATTCATCGGAAGACTACGATGAAGACTTTGCCTTGCTCATAAGGAAGGTGGGCAAAATGTTCTATAAGAAAGGTAGACAAAGCAACTTCCGAAGAGGAAGACCTCAAGGAAGATTTGAAAAGAAGAGAGGAACCAGGTCCATGCTTTCATTGCAAGAAGACGGGACATCTAATTGCCGATTGCCCCTCTCTACAAGCTACTACCTCCAAGAACGGGCAAAAGAAGAAAAAGGCGATGGTGACCACGTGGGATGACTCAGAGTCAGAATCCGAAGAGGAGATCGACACCGCTCACATGTGCTTCATGGCACATAGCGATGATGCTTCCAAGGTATGTCTAGAAAACTCTTTAGATGATGAAGACTTAACCATGGATGAACTTGTACATTTTTTTGAAGAATTACAAAGTAGGTATGAAATATCACTTGCTCAAATAAAAAATTAAAAAAGGAAAATGATTCCCTAAAGAATAAATTTGAGCTTGTTTTAAAAAAGAAAAATGAATTATCAAATTCTTTTGAGAAAATGAAAAAGGATTTTGAAAAATACAAAACCTCTTGTAAAGGAAAAAGCCCTATTTCTACTTGCAATAAAAATGAATTTTTAGAGATCCAAAAACGTATTGAAGTTTTGGATACAACTTTAAAGAAATGTGCTTTTGACATGACTAAATTTGCATCTAGGTTTCCTAAAGGAATATCCCAAGGGAAACACACTCATCATCATGCTTCAAACTCACACAAGCATGCACACACACAAGCACGCATTTATGTATGGTAGAATTTATACTTGTGCACATTGTGGCCGCAAAGACCATTTAGCTAAATTTTGTTATGCTAAGCTAAACTTGTCAAATAAAAATGTTTGGGTTCGAGAAAACACTAACCCTATAGGACCCAAAAAGATTTGGGTACCAAAAGCCGCACCAAACTTAATTGATGTAGGTGGGTCGTCCTCCTCCAAGACTTAGGGGGAGATGGTGCCCGGATGGTGAATGCATCAACGCTCAACGAACACATCGTCGCTTGCATCACTATCGAAAAGGCACCCATTTTGAAGAATACCTATGGTTTGGAAACTTCTCCACATAAAAATTTTTTATGCATAGGATTGCTAGTTGCATTTTTGTGATAATGTGCCTTACATATGTAAACTTGCATATCCATTTGTTTGTATCTTTCCATAATTGAGAATATATTCATGTTTCTTTGCCATATGTTATTTGTCCATATATCAAGATTTGGTTAAAATGAAGTTTTATAATAAAGATTTATTTAACCAAATTGAGCTAATAATAGAAATGGCAATTGCGCGCCTCAACTCTTATCTAGAGGAATGTCGAGGAGAAGTTCAGAACCCTTAACGGGGTATTCGGCTTCAACATCTCTTATTTATCGCTTAATAAATATATGGAGATATAAATATTAATAATAATCAATAAAAATGAAAATAATTTTTTTATTGAGTTTTTCATGCCAAGAAAGATTTCAATTGATTTCAACATCACTGTTATGATTATATAAGAAAAATATACATTTCTGGTTAAAAGAAAATAAAATAAAAACCAAAATTTCAAAATAGTTTGTTTACTGTTTTTCAGCTAATGCGGTCGACCGATTTGGCCTGGAATAAGGCCCGGTCGACCGACCTAGTCAACCGATATAGCCTGGAAGTTTTTCTGCCCGAAGCCGGTCGACCGGGCGGTCGACCGACTGAAACCAGATTGCTCTCGGTTTCCACCGGTCGACGGGGCGGTCGACCGGGAGTCGGATATCCTATTTTTTTTACCCGTTTATATAAAGCCCTAACTCCTCATCTCTCATAACCAGCGCCTCCAACTTCTCTTCTCTCCTCATCTCTCAACCCTAAATCAATTCCAAACCCTCTCTAACTCTCCCAACCTCAAATTAATTCCACAAAAATTGGGATACGTTGTTTCAGGCTCCAGATCTACTCTCCTTCTTGAGGATTTCTCTTGTTTTTCAGGTGATTTCAAGGTATAAGCTTTTCCTTTAGATCTTTCAATTTTTCCTTGCTTAATTCCTTATCTTTTTGCTTAGATCGTGCATTCATCTTGATTATCCATCATCCATGTCTAAAAGAACCCGTACTGAAAAGGGGAAAACCCCCGAATCATCCACCAACCCCTTTGTTTCACCAAATGCATCACATCGGTACTCCTTAATTTGTGCCAAAAATGTTATATCTGGTAGGACTGTAGTGCTCGGTGATTTTGAGCACCTCAACCTTGCCAATATTTAAGATCCAGTTCATTAGAAGAATTTGTCACCATTAAGGAAAATGTTTATCCTGAATTGGTGCGCTACTTTTATTCCAATCTTTCATTTTCACATAATCACATCAAATCCAGAGTCTTGGGCAAAGATATAGATATCTCACTTCAACAATTTGCACGTCTCCTACACCTCTCCTGTGAGGGGGTAGACATTTATAACTTCGATCTACATGATTTTGAGTATCCTGATGGTGAGTCTGCCCAGACCGCATCTACCCTGCTTCATGATGATGACAACCATGGCTTAGTTAAGATCGAGGAGGTGAAGTATTATACTCTCACCGCCCAGGTCTTGGCTAAGATCGTGTTTTATAATCTCCTCCAAAATTAGGAGAGTATAGTCATGCTAGGGGTTATGCTCCTCTTATCATCTATTACCTTCTGAAAGGCATTAGAATTAACATCCCAGGCTAGCCTTTTATTTTCTTTTAATTCTGTATTTAGGTTGCATGCTTAGGACATTAGTTTATTAATTTTAAAGATCTATGTTGCATGTTTTAATCCAGTTAAATATCCTACACTATATATGCTCTTTTGTATTGCCAACCTTTGAAGTGTTAGGATTGTGATTGGAATACGTCGTGAAGGTAGACGAAGCTTCGGAGATCAAAGAACGGACGTGCACAAGGAGTTGTGCACAAGGAGCTGTCAACTTATATTTCATATAGTCGACTTATACATTGGTATAGTCGACTTATACATTGGTATAGTGGACTGGTCTTCCAATCAGAGAGTAAGGTTCTTAGTTTTTTGTCAGATTAGTCGACTTATACTTCTGTATAGTCGACTAAAAGACATGATTAGTCGACTTACTATCGGTTCTGGCAGTTTTCTTCTCTGGATATGTTTCCAGTTTTGAGTTGGATTCGAGTTTCTTGTCATCTGAGGCGGTGATCGTTCGTATTGATGGAGCTATAAAGGACTAGGAGGGTCCTGTGGTCTATAAATAACCCCTTAGGGTGGCCTTTAATGAAATTTAATTCAATTCAATTCAATTCAAGAGAGATTCGTGTAAAGAGTTTTAGCCATAAGGGTTCGTTGTACTGGGCGGTCATCAAAGGGTTTATAATCTTCTTAGCGAGAAGTGTAAGTATTTTTTTTATTGTACTCCCCAAAGTTAATAAAGTTTCTTTCTCTTCTCTGGTGGACGTACACACAATCTGTTTGATCGGTGAAACCACGTTAAATTGTGTGTTGGCTTTCTATACTTCAAAAATATCTTCTTTTTTTCTTCTCGTTACTCATCGATCCTTTGTTCCTTCCGCTGCGCCACCCCAGTGATTGGTCGTGGGGGAAATTCACAACAATTGATATTAGAGCAAGATCAATATGAAGATGTCTGCAATCAAGTTTGATATTCAGAAGTTGATGGTATCATCAATTTCAGCAGGTGGCAGATTAGAATGAACGTCATCTTGACTCAGAGCAGGTTGAAGAAAGCACTACTCGGGGGGGAAAAAGCATCAAGACATGAAGAAAGAAATTTGGCAGGAGTTGGATAAGAAAGCCTTGACAGCTATTCAGTTTTGCTAGGCGGACGAAGTGTTAGATGAGTTTTCTATGGAAAAACAACAATCCTCGTTGTGAGAACGACTTCAGGACATTGGTGAATCGCTTGATGATAAAGCAGCGTCTTTTTCTTCTCCGCATGTATGAAGGTACACCTATCAAGTCTCATATTGCAGAATTTTTCTCTATTATCAATGATTTGAAAAGGATAGAGGTTAAGATAGAAGATGAGGATCAAGCACTTCTATTACCGGTCCTTTGCCTTCTTCATATAGCAGCTTTAGGGAAGCTATCATCTATGGAGACAATCAACTATCAAGGTCAATGAGGTCAAGGAGCACTGCTGAATAAGGATAAAATTGACAACCAGTTGACGGGAGAGTCTCATCATGATGATTCCGAACAAATTCACTTTTCAAAAGAAAAGAAAAATAATGAAAGTTCCACGGTAACCCAAAACACAAGAATTTGGTGTGTAACTGGTGTCACAAGAAGGGGAACATTAGAGCTGATTGTTAGACTCGAAAGAAGAAACAATCAGATGTTAATGTCACTGAACTGGCTGAGGAGATAAAAAATGTGACGTCCTATCTGTTACAGACAGATCAGTCAGTAACAAAGATAGATGGATTATTAACTTTAAATGTTCATAGCATACCAGTTCCAATAAGAAGATGTTCTCCTTATACACTTCGGTTCAAAATGGAGAGGTCTTCATGGGGAATTCTGCTATGAGCACGGTGATTGGTAAAGGAACAATTCAGTTTTGTTCTCATGATGGATGCATCACTACTTCTAAAGGTGCTCGTCATGTTCCCGAATCAAGGTACAATCTCATCTCTCTTGGAGCCCTACATGAAAAGGGTTCAATTTCAGTTCTGAAGGTGATCTTATGAAAGTTTTCAAAGAAGCCCATGTGAGTTTGGATGTTCAGTTTTATCCCAATAGAAGATTGAGACTAGGCGGCGCCGGCGCACAACAAGAAAGTCCTAATCGTTACTCTTATGGTGGAGCCAATTCTCATAAATCCTGCGTGGATCATGTTCAGGTCGGGCCTGAAGTTGGTCGACCTAATCAAGTTGTGAACCCCATGGTGGGGTTATAGAGAAGAGGGAGTAAGACGTAGATGAAGTCAAGAGTTGTTCAATTGTACATTGATGTGAGCACATGGAGCATGGTAGCTATTCTCGAACTTGAACGTATTCAAGTCAAGGGGGAATTGTTAGGATTGTGACTAGAATACGTTGTGAAAATAGACGAAACTTTGGAGATCAAAGAACAGACATGCACAAGGAGTTGTGCACAATATAAGTCGACTTATACTTTGTATAATCGACTTATGAATATAATTAGCTGACTTATACATCGGTATAGTCGACTGGTCTTGCAAACAGGAAGTAAGGTTCTCAGTTTTTTGTCAGATTAGTCGATTTATACTTCTGTATAGTCGACTAATAGACATGATTAGTTGACTTACAATTGACTAATATCAGTTATGATAGTTACTTTTTCCAGATTTGTTATTAATTTTGAGTTGGATTCGAGTTTCCTTTCTTCTGAGGCGGTGATCGTTCGTATTGATGGTGTTCGTATAGGACTAGGAGGGTCCTATGGTCTATAAATAACCCTTTGGGTGGCCTTCAATGAAATTCAATCAATTCAAGAGAGATTCGTGTGAGAAGTTTTAGCCATAAGAGAGTGTTGTTCTTGGCGGTCATTAAAGGGCTTGTAATTTTCTCAGCGAGAGGTGTAAGTGTTTCTTATTGTATTCCTCTAAAGTTTAATAAAGTTTCTCCCCCTTCTCCGTAGACGTACGCACGATCTGTTTGATCAGTGGAACTATGTTAAATTATGCGTTGGCTTTCTATACTTCAAATATCTTTTTCTCTTTTTCTTCTCGTTGCTCGTTGATCCTGTGTTGCTTCCGCTGCGCCGCCCCAGCGATTGGTCGTGAGGGCAATTCACAATATGAAGGTCTATTTTCGACACATGGGAGGGAGGATAAGTGAGGACCTAAAGCCACTTGCGTCATTTTGTGCTTGACCTTTAGTATTTCAAATAAGAAATTTAAGCTCATAACTTGTTTAAAAACAAGAATTAATTTTAGTGTCCTCCTAAGGATTCCAACCTTCATCTCCTCTTTTGTCCAACTTCCCCATTTAACCTCATGTGGCTAAACAGACGAAGATATACAATCAAAAAATGTAGTCTGAGCACCATTAGTATTATTCTAATCAAGATTCCGCAGTATTGGGGTATCTTTCTCTTATGCAAACAACATCATCTGATTTAATATTCACTCATATTCAGTGGTTATATTTTATTCTACATCTTGCAAGAAGTTATAGCAATTAATTTATTCCTCAGGAAAAGTATAATTCAATTGAAACTGAATAAACAGGGTGAACCTACTGAATTTGGTCATTTCGGTTCGGTTTCAATTAGTATGCGATTCAGTTCAGCTCTAGCCAATATCAAACTGAACTGACCAGATTAACCAAAATCATACTTTTCTGTTAATTTTTTAACACAGATCCAGACACATGCACACGTACACATGCACGCACACTAATTACGGGAGATCAAGAGAATATTACTAGGAGATCAAAAGAAAATTCACGTGTTTTGTGCAATTTTCTGATTTGTTGAGGGGATAAAATGAATAATGTGTAAAAGGAACTCTACGATTTTTGGTATAGGATTTTTAGATCTATATTTTCGTATGAATTTGTACAATTGTTGTGTAAATTTTAGGGCTTCTGGTAAATTGCTAGATCTGTATCTTTTTTTTCTGGTATAAATTGTTACCTAAATCTGTATGAATTTAGGTTTTTCCCCCCTTAGGAATTGGACTTCTTTTTTCATGACCTCTATTAATCTTTAAGATGAACTCCTCTGGTAAGATACTGCTAGCGTTCTCCATCCCCTTTGTCCCTGTGAAAAATGATTTTTGGATCAAATCTTCTTCGCTACCACTTAGCCCTTTGTCTCACTCAAAACCATTTTTGAACCAAACTGACCAATAGTTTGGTTCTATTACTTGTTCTCTTCAGTTTGGTTTGAGTTTTTCCCCCCCTTTCTTGTGGCAAAACAGGGCTGAACCAACTGAATGCTTGTCCCTATTAATTGTCCATAAGCTACTTGTCTCCCAATGGCACATATTGTAGTTTATTTATCGCTGACTATTATTTATATGCTTGCATGGGCCCAGAGTGCTATCTCCATGATCTTTATATATAGTCTGTGCTCACACTCAGCTCCTGGTCACACAATGGCTGAGAGCACTGAGACAGGGCAAGGGGTGTACACGAAGGATGGCTCTGTTGATCTGAAGGGAAACCCTGTTCTCAGATCAAAGCGAGGAGGATGGACTGCTTGCTCCTTTGTTGTAGGTAATTGTCTCCTTCAACTGTTCTTACTGGTAGCTGTAGCAGCCTTTGTACCTGTCTCTAAGTCCATGACTCTTTTGAAGGTAATAATCCTGAAATTCTTATATCTTATGACCTTCACTTAAATAGTCGAGTTGAGTTTGTTGACTGTGCTTCTTACCATAACAATTTAAATTATTCCTTCAAAAACCGTCCACATTATTTCTCCTAATTCAGTTTCATCACCTGAACCCAATAACTATGTCATCTAGAACAACCCGAAATTGAGCAAGCCCCATTGAAGAATTGGTAAATTTATACAATAGATTATCAACATGAGATCAACTCTGAAATCTTCATAAGCTGGTGCCAAGTTTCTCATAGGACAGGTGCAAGGAGTGCCATGATACAGTTAACTCCTAGAATAGACTACCAACATCATATAATTCATTGATTATCTTGTGTACTTGAATATCTTTTATACAAAATAATTATTTATATTTTGTCAGATATTTTGGTGAAGTTAATTTTTGTTAGCACATACTAAGTTACCACAATCTTGTATCATGATTATCTCAAAAATATTACAGTGTATGAGGTGTTTGAAAGGATGGCATACTATGGGATTTCATCAAACCTGGTGCTTTATCTAACCAACAAGCTCCATGAGGGTACAGTCGCATCAGCAAACAACGTCACAAACTGGGTTGGAACAGTGTGGATGACACCCATCATTGGCGCCTATGTTGCAGATGCACATCTCGGCCGCTACTGGACTTTTATCATTGCCTCTATGATTTACCTCTCTGTAAGTTCATAACACCTGCATCCCCAAATGGTAGTTTATGAAACTTCCTTTCAAGTTGCATATAGATTATTATATTTGTATTGCTGGAAAGATAATTGAAAATAATAATAAATGTTCCCTTTGGTGATTGCCTTGAGATGGGGAAACTCTGACAAGACTTGGTCACATGGATCTCTACACCATTAACAACATAACCATTAAAATATAAATGAATAAAGAATCTGCAGAACTGATTTGGGCACATGGCTCTACTAGGTTCTAGATATCCAGTATTAGGAAACATAAACATAGAAAGCTTCATATACAAGCATGTACCCCAAACATGCAGTTTGAAGCAGGCGGCCAAACACATCCAGAGGATTTTTCTCCGTTTGCACTGGGGAGATCTGTCAATGGGAGTAGGCCACCTTATTCAATCGGTTCCATCCTCTTTCTTGGTGGTTGGTGCTCAACCTTATATTGTTGACAAATAAGACAAGTCCTCACGTAGGCCTTGACTTCATCCAACATTCAAGGCAAATGAAAATGCAGCATGACTTTTCATAAAAAAGGATCTGCATATTAACAGGAGTGAGCCCACATGCTTGGTACCTTACAGGATGTGCAAAAGCTACCCATATGTAGCATCAGCGTTCCTCAAACTAAGTTGCTAGGTTCCAGGAAGAAAAACTAAAATTGATGTTTTACACTCTTTTCTTTTTTTTGGATAAGATAATTGATGTTCATTTTAACTGTGCAATACAATTCTTTAAAAAGAACAATTTTAGTAGCAATATAAGCCGTCATCGTGTAAAAAGAAATAAAGTTAGAAGAAGAATACGGAGGTAATACAAGCCAGCTCTTAGAAAGTTCTTTAAAAATTGCTTTTAAGACTATAAAGATAACTCCATATACAACTCCTCTTCTTGCTCTGAACCATTGAAGCAAATAATGATTTGATGCGAGTATCAAAACTTAAGAGTTAAGACAATCAGAAATACGTCACGTTGAAGAGTCCATAGTTTGCCAACAACTAAGCCATTTGTCCCAAGTATTTGGGGTAGGAGTCCATAGTTTGCCAGCAACATGAAAATGATTACCAAAAAGATTTTAAAAAAAAAAAAAGCCAGAATGATTAGCATTGCAAAATTATGTGGTTCCCTGAAGTTTTTCTATGTCATGGATGCACAAAAAGATGAAAGAGTAAGAAAGTCCATGCAACTTATCCACTTCTATGTTGATGTCACCACATGAAAACAATATTCTAATGTTGTACTAAGACAATTAACTTTTTTTCATTATCCACTGTCACTAGATTGTCAACAACATCAACATGCAAATGATAACGGTGGTGGTAGTTTTCCGCCATAAGTGATTGGACAATCGATCCTCGCCACAAAAGAGAACGAAAATGGGTAAATGAACGTAAATAAAACATAGCACAGAAAAGAGGGAACAAAAGATTTATGTGGAAACCCTTAACCGGGAAAAATTACGGGGAGGAGGAGGAGCTTCACTGTAATTCTCATATTACAAGAATTACAAGAATCTAGAGAATGTGTACAGAGTTTTAAGTTATGTATTTCTACTTTTTCCCCCTTTCAGGTCTTGGTTGGAATTGGAATCTCTCCTTCGTTGGAGGACGAGGTATATTTATGCTTGACTAAGCTGTTGGCATGAAAGCATATGGGTACGACGAGATCCTTGTAACCACACGATTTTCACATATCGATTTGTTGTAACGATCGTGATCATCAGTGTTGATTAGTTGGGATTGCATGCAGAAAATCCGCTACTGTCCATAATTGTCGCGTTGGGGGTGTTACACGTTATGAACGTGGAGGAAGATATGGCTGCATAACTATCAGCGGAGATCGGGAGTGATATATTGTTGTGGCCGCTTGGTTCAGAGATGAAGTCTTCGGAACAGAGGGAGTCTCAGAGTGGAGAAGATCTCAAGGAGGTTGGGTATGACATGACTTCGAAAGGGAGCTCTGATGCTTCTCGGAGAGTTGGAATGTGAGGGACACGTGACGCCATCTTGGGCAGGGTCAGATTTTGAACACTACAGATGTCCCTCGCTTTTTTTTGTACTGGGAAAGGAAGTCGAAAGAGCAGAGTTGGTAGGAGATCTTTCAATACCTTAAGTTCATCTTGATGTTCGTGGGCAGAAGAGGATCTGAATCATAATTGCATATCTTCTGGATTTTACTTGAAGATCACGCAGCTGGCTGACAGTAAATCGGTTGGATTCTTTGAAACTTATAACGGCGTCTTTTTGAATCTTGGTGTCATTATGACTGAGAAGTAGGGTTTCGTGTTTCAACAGCGATGATTGATCTTCTGCTAATTTTGTTGATCAATAATCTCGGGACGTGGACCGACTTTTCGGGGATTGAAATTTTGAATTGGAGACTGTTTGACTTCTCTTCCATCTATAAATAGAGTAGAACTCTTAGATGGAGATCACTTCTATTTTCTCTAAGGAATCCTTACTTCAAGATTCCTCTTCTCTGCCTTGCTAGGCCGCCATGTTTTCTCTTTTCTTCTTCATCAGATGGGGGAAGGAAATGGAGAGGATGAAGGTGGAGGAAATGGTTGCCCAATTCTCGCCATGCAGGAGTCTGGTTAGTGCGCCACATTAGTCGTCGTGATGAACTTGTTATGATACATCAATCATCGTTACAAGGTGTCGTCGTCATGGGTGATAGGGAGGGCTCTTGCTCCAACTAGATCGGATGATCTAGTTTCAAGTTGTTTGATTTTTAAGGGGTGGGGTTCGATCATGGGGTTCAGAGCCTCTTTCTTGATAGCGTGTACGAGAAAAGAGAGAAAGCTCATCAGTTAGGCGTGCTGGTGAATTGCTTCTAATGGTGGGGCTTGGATCTCTTCCTCATAACACCTTGGAGGGGATGTGATAACATCACCTTCTTGTTTGTCTTGAAGGTTCCATCCTGGTCAGACGTTGTTGCTCGCGCTTGGAGATTTCTTCCTTGCGACGAGAAATAGGAGAGGAAATGGGGTGTTTTTGTCGGGAGATTGGTGCAAGAGTAGACTACCATTCTATTCCAAAAATACCTGTTGTATTGCATCGGGGCGCTCACTCTAGATAGTAGTCGAAGGTTAGAGTTAAGAACTTCTTCGAAAACTCACACTCCAAGATATCTTTGAAGAGGGAGAATCGCTATTGATCTGCAATTTAGCCTCCCTAATCTGTCTTTAGATCAACTCATCGAGGATCCAGACATCAGGGATTCTCTGATTCAAGGCTCGCTTTCTAACTACGTCAGTGTCTGGGTGTTCTGGAGGGCAACGATTTGGACCTGGAGTTGTTCATTGAGTTGCCTCAATGCCTCCTATTCACAGATGGCATTATGCGGTCGAGAGTTGCCTCCTCTCGATCACGACCTAATTGAGCTTGTTGCTAATTCATTTACTCTTTCATGTCGGCGAGCATCTGAAGGAAGTAGTTGTCGTCCACTGGCAGTGGTGCTTGGACATTGGCGGCTGCCTCTGAGGCGAGGAGGTGCCAATGTCTTCAGTAGTAAGTGGCTGATTGACGAAAGGCGGAGAGACCGTGCCCCAATGGCGTTGATGGCCTTGCCCTTTGATGTGCCACCGTTGAGGGTGTGATGGTTTGCCTTCTTCAGGCCATAAGCACTATGTAAGAGATTTTATAGGAAGATTTTGGTTGAATAAGAGAAGATCGTGAGTGTGGACTCAAATCTTAATGAAAGCACCAGTTTGTGATTGTAAGTTTTCGCCATAAGTGATTAGACTGTTGATCCTCACCACAAGCGAGAACGAAAATAGGAAAGTGCACGTAAATAAAACACAATACAGAAGAGAGAGACAAAAAGGATATACGTGAAAACCCTTAATCGGAAAAAAATCATGGACAGGAGGAGCTTCACTATAATTCTCAAGTTATAGGATGTATACAGAGCTTTGGTTAGGCATCTCTGCTTATTTTT